>JBAMBL010002859.1:0-206231 GCA_037043405.1 Drosophila subquinaria | reverse complement strand
AAACAAAAGACAATACGGTCAATGTGGTCAATAATGTAAAAATAGTAACTATTTTTATTCATTTATTTTTAACTGCAAATGCCTGTTTAACATTTAAAAAAATAAAATTAAGTGCTTATAAATTCAGTATGAAAATATCAACAATTGTACAGTTATTTGTATCTTAGCATTTTGTAGTGTTGAGTAAACACTGCTATTTAGGTGAACACGTTCACTTGTTATTTTTTTAGTAGATTGCTTACTTGCTCAGTTGCTCACTTGCTCAGTAGCTTAGTCATTCATTGAGCTGTTCACTAAACCCCTCCTCCCCAAACTAATCAAAAATATCATACGTAACATTTCAATTTAAATCTGATGGCTGCTTAGGTTGCTCTGTGATCAGCAGCTCAATAAACATTTTCAATACTTGCATTAAGCTTGCTGGCTTTCGACAAAAACAGAACAACTGAGCAATGTTGCCAACTCTTCGGGTCCCAAAAAAGCTAAACTATCCTGTGAAAAAAGCTAGAAATAGCCAGAAAATTTTGTTGGTAGCTAAAAAAACGCTAGAGTAGTGAAACGATTTTTTTATTGATTTAATCCAGTATTTTTGAAAACTTCACAAGTTGAAATTAAATGTTATAAACGTTATAAAATATGAGTTCATGTGATAAAATACCTCAAGTGTAAAATTGAGTTTAATGTTTGAACGGCCATTCTATTTCGAAGTTAAGTTTTGACACTGTTCATTTGACTAAACACTCTTTCCACCTCTGCGTTTGAACTTGGCAGCGATAAAAGGCTTAGCGCAAATGATGCCAGTGCCGAAAATCTTTTATTTCCTGCTCCATCCACTTCGACCCAAAAGCTTGGGGTATCTTTTAAATTGGAGCACTTAATAAAGTGGACGTTCGAGTAACGGAATCTCTTCAATATTGGTTGTTTCCACCTTGAAGTGCTCGATTATAGCTAGAATTCCCGCTAGTCACTATTTGACAATTTACCCCGCATTTGTCAACTGACACCCGCTAGATCTAGCGGGGAAATAGCTAAATTGGCAACACTGCAACTGAGCAATAAAGAACAATTTCGAAAGAACATGTTCACTTGCTCATAGTGAGCAACTCTATCACTCACTCATGAGCAACCCAACACTAGCGTTTTAAGCATTCATAGATCTTGTCATACTTTTTGTGCGGGAAACTAGAAGCGTCATAAGAAATTGAAATTAAAATGGATGGCAAGAAATTAAATATTGCGTTGAATGGAAATATGTCTGAATCAACTTCTGATGCTTATTCTGTGAGTTTAATAGGTACATATATTTTAGGCACTGAATCAATGAGTCAATAATTTTGCAGAGCAACTCATGGGAGTGTGAGACAGTCTGTTCCAGGGCAGTGCAGGAGTTGCTGGTGAAGACAATCGGAGAATTTACCATCAACATTCAAATGAAAGACAATCAATTAAAGGCCGCCGAAGAGAAGATATGTGCACTAGAAACAGAATTATCAGCTTACAAGGATCGTGCAAATATCTATGATCAGAAAATGAAGGATAAGGATGATTTAATTACGGCATTGTCAAACGATTCAGCTTCAATTCAAAATAAATTTGACAAATTGATGGAGCTGCTGACAGTGATAAAGAATCATCAAGATAATTGCAGTACAAGAATTGCCACAAGTGAAGATCAGCAACTAGAGAAGCTAGAATGCATTTTAACAACAGATGAGATGAAATCAAATGACAATGTTGATCTCGAGGATGAAAACAAATCTCAAAACGATCAAATCGCTGCAAATGTAGCCGCTATCAAGGACAAGGATGAACAAATAGCTAATCTGGAATCTAAACTTAAATCCGACGAGATCAAATTAAACGAAAATAATGCTTTTCTAGAGGAAAGCAAATCTCAAATTGCATTCCAAGAGTCGACCATTAGGAAACTGGAGCAGAAAGTTGCTGATTTAAATATAAAGTTGAAAAAAATGAATCAATATGAAAATGTAATACGTATTGATATACCCTATGGAACCAAAAGTAGACTAATGCATGTGCCTGGCATTGAACCATTTGTGCCAACTCTGGAAGATAAGATAGCTGGATCTGGCTGGATTGTCATTCAGCGTCGATTTGATGGAAGTGTCGATTTTGATCGAGACTTGGCCACTTACCATACAGGCTTTGGGTACCCCAACGGCGAATTCTGGCTAGGCTTGGAAAAGATGCACAGAATAACAACCCACCAACGTCACGAGCTCTATGTACATATTGTCGATTACGAGAATAAAACTCATTATGCCCGATACGACCATTTTGTTATTGGCTCTAAGGACGAGGAGTATCAGTTAAAGTCACTGGGCACTTATTTTGGAGATGCCGGTGATAGGATGCGCTCGAGTGAGAAAGGCATTTTCAGGGTTTTTCCCAAATACAAAAATGGTTGGTGGAGCTTAACGACGTTTGCTCCACATGGGTAAGCCTATGATCTTCATCAGTTTGGATTATTTCTTTAATTTAAAATTTTACTTTAATTTTATAGTAATCTGAATGGAAAATTTTCTAATACCAAAGTCTACGATTCTCGCTACCTTTATTGGGGATTCAAAATAATTAAATCTGTGCAAATGTTAATTAAACCGAAGAGTGATTAAGTACTGTGTAACTGTTTTTATTTATTGTTTTTTTTTACTGCAAATGCCTGTTAAACATTTTAAAATTCAAAGTTTAACAAAAGTCCATATCTTTTCAGATTTTCTTCCAAAATTGTATTCAAGTTATATATTTAAGCAATATATACTAGAAGAAATTCAGTAGGATGAACATATAGATTCTACATTGTATTGAATTCACTTTTTCTATATTTTTGACCATTTTCTAAAAAATTGATTTCCAAAATGGACCGTTTGTATTCTATCGTCTACACTAAGTATAATAGTAAGACTGCAGAATAAACCATTGAAATATATTCAATGTTCAATTTAAAGCAAGTTTTTCGAGCTGTTTTCGATATACAGTCGAATTTCCCTAACTCGAATCACCATTATCCAAGAAAAAAGTTCGAGTTAGGGAGACTTGAGTTATGGAATTTTTTTTTAGTTTTTTAAATGAAACTACAAATTTATTCATGAACTTTTTAATTCGTTTTTTATCTTGTCGGGCTTACAAGCTTACTTGAAAAATAAAAAATCAGCAACTAGTGACTACAAACTCACTCATTCAAATTGCGAGCTGTTAATTTTTTATCGTTTAAGTTAAACAAAACTAAAAGGAGCAGAAATAAGTTACTAAAATATTTACTTCAAATTTCTTTTACTCTTACTTTACTATACTTTAACTTTTAAATTTTCTCTTATTCTTCAAGCTAAATAATCGGAAATAAGAGTCTGAAACTTATTTTTGTTTATATTTAGGGTATTCAGAAACTGATATTTGTGTTATGTGGCAAAGTGATAACACAGTAGCTAGTGAGTGACTTTTTTAAGTTTCTGTTGTCGTATTTATGATAAATCCCCAGTTCAATGAGTTTAAGTTTAATGAACAGCTGTTTTGTATAAAGCAAGCATTCTCATTATTTCGTTTACGCTCATGCGTTTGGTGTCACCGTCTTTTACTCTTGTCTTTTTTAATGCTTTTGCCACTGTAAAAAATCCATTTTTAAAAATTTAAAATAATTTGCATCTCTATATTTAAATTAAAAATCTGTCCAAAGAACAATCACTAAAATCGTAATTTGTGTGATTCGAACCATAGTTATTTAACTGAAAATTCGAATTCTGACAGGTCGGCGACTCTAACCGTAGAGCCACTGGACCAAGAAAAATGATTTACTTTTACAACTAATATCAATACCAACCTCAGTGTGACCTTATTTTGTAAGATACTTTTAACAGTCTGACCTTTCTCCTTTTGAAATTTTGTCTCAATACGACGACTTTTGTATACATACCCCAGGGCATGTTTGGTGTGATCTACTTTTTTCTGTGTGTTTGTTGTCATTACAACATACATATAACACTTTGCCACAAAACACAAATATTAGAGTTTCTGAATACCCTAATTATTTTCTAAAAATAGGGCTTTTAGTTTGTTTAAGGCCCTATAGCAGGGGTTCTCAGCTTTTGCTCATTCCATTGATTTTCGGCCTCATTTGTTTTTGTAATTTCTCAAAGCATAGGAAACAAAATATCGTATACATGCACGGCGCTGAGTATACAAAATACCAATACATGCAAACATTTTCGTGTGTATGCAATGCGATGCACAAAAAAGGCGGTTTTGTTCTCTTCTCTGTATTGGTGTAAGCGAGCGCAAGAAAACTGACCAACAACAATTTCAATGTGATTTTGTTTTTGTCTTCTCTTGTTCTCTTCTTGTGTTGGTGCGTTTGCTTATAAGGATTGGTGCGAACTCATTCGTATGCTGGCTTTGGGCACCCCTGCCCTATAGTGATCATCACTTGTTAAGTTGGTGGTTGGCAAATAGGCAGTTAACGTTTTAAAGGCGTTTTCTACTTCGCTCATGGAGGGCTGATAAATATTATCGTCCACCGAGCCTTCATTATCGCATTCCGCTTCGCTTAAAATAGTTTCCACTAAATCTGAGCTATAGTTTTCAATAATGTCATCTGTAGGAATTTTTTTTTTTTGTGATTTCCCCGAAAAATTTGACTTACAGAAGTACGGGCTAATATTTTGGTTCGAGTTACGGAGAAATTCGAGTTAGGGAAGTTCGAGTTACGGAAGCAGAATTCTATGAAATTTGGTCAGTAAACGCTATTGCCACTCGATTTTGTTCGATTTAGAGAAAAATCGAGTTAGGAAAGTTCGAGTTAGGGAAGTTCGACTGTATATGGGCATTTCCAGAAAAAGGTCCACCACGACGAAAAACGTAAAATTGATTAAAAACTCACATCTTGTGAAATTTTTTTCCAAAAATGTATTCAAGTTATTTGTTTTATCAATATACGCTAGAAAAAATTCAATAGGATGAACATATAGATTCTACATTGGAATAAATTCACTTTTTCCATATTTTTGCCTATTTTCTTAAAAATTGATTTTCAAAATGGACCGTTTGTATTTTAACGATTACACTAAGTCAGGGAGTAAGATTGTAACATAAACCATTTTAATATATAGAAATATATTGAAAGTTTAATTTAAAACAAGTTCTAAGAGCTATATATCGGAATATAGAATAAAATTTGATGAACAAACTCTTGGAAAACCTAGGTGGAAATCTTGTCACGTTCGCGATGTCACGTTACAAATTACTAAGAAAACTTTTAAAATATATAAAACTGTAGTTACATATCAAAATTATTTCTAAAATGGAAAGCTGCATTATTTTATTATGGTTTAAGAGTATTTTCTTCCAAATTACTCGCCACATTTCGCAGACTTTCGCATTTGTCAAGATGAAGTCAAAAATGACTTCCATTTTTGGTCGCGTTCGCGATGCATTGTTTTCTATAAATAATTAAAAAACGACAGGTCTTCAAAGATTGTCTTTTATCATAAAAATAGAGTTGATAAAATGCATTAAACACGTGAGAAAACATTTTTGAAAATGTGAATTTTTGCCATTTTTTTTTTCATTTAAAGTCATGCGAATGTCGAGTTCGCGATCCTGGAAATACCCATATGCAATTTAAAAAAAGAGAGTCAGAAACAACATAGTTATATTGTGTGCGACAGTGATTCAAATAAAATTAAAAAAAAACTACTTAATTTTTTTAAATCAAACAAAATGAATTTTTTAGATAAATCAATGCATTACATTTTAAATTTAATTGCATTAAAATATTCGTTCACGTTTTGCCAAAATCAGTGTTTGAAAAAACAACTTCTGTTTGTGTTGCGTGCGAATGCCTTAGTTTTTTAATTATCTTAAAAACGAACAATTGCCCAGAATCCACCTTAGCACCAAATATAGTGCTAATCAAGACCTATAAGTTACGCCCATTGTCGCAATAAAATAAAGTCTTGGCATTTCACTGCGGACGGCAGTCCGCGCTAGTGACGAAAGCAGCACGAAGGGTGCGAAGGGTACACAGGAAGAATGGAAAATTTGCTATGACTGTCCGATCAGGTCGAGTTATATACCGATCGAAAGGTATCAGTTTAACTTACAAATGTGCATACTAAGACTTTTGGAAACTCACCTGGTTCGTGAGATAAACAGGTGTAAGTGGGAGGGGAAAAATTTAAATGATTGGAGCTAATGGGGCCGTTGGAGCCTTTTTGATTTTTTTTTAATTTTTTACTATTCTTATCAAAAATACGCGTCGAATGACACCCTGATCATCAAAATCCGATCACTGGTTCAGAAGATAATTAATTTTAAAATTTTTGGTGCCCTTCTCAAAACGAGATAAAAAGTCAGTCTGTTTGTCTGTTTGTTAGTATAAAATCGTTTATTTAGCTTTAAAGTTTGAATGAGGACTTGTTCCCGCTCAAAAATCTAGAAACGCTTGTTCTACGACTTTTTCGAAAAATCGCTAGTTTAGCGGGAAATCGCTAAAAACCGCTAAAATTGAATGCGTGTGTGTTTGTAAAGGGGACCAGTGTTGCCAGACAGTTTGTTCTAGCTTGTTCAAACAGTACACAAAGTTGACAAAGCTATACTGTCAAAAAATTTTGCAATTTCAAAATATCTGATGTCTGATTCAAAAATTTCTGATATCCCATAAAAAAAACCTCTTTACGAGGTAAAAGTCTAGTGACGAAAACATTTTCATGCCCCAAAATTTCTGATATCCAATTTTGTGACGATTAATATTAAGTTTTATATATAAATTATTTTAAACAAAATTTTTGCATTTGGCACTGCGCAAAACAGTGAGTTTTATTTGGTATGAAGAATTGAGACATTTTAGCGCAATGTGCCGTGTGCAAAAATGTTTAAAATTTCCACCTTGAAGTGCACGAGGATAGCTAGAATTCCCGGTAGCCACTATTTGACAATTTACCCCGCATTTGCCAACTGCAACCCGATCAGTGTTGCCAATTTAGCTATTTTCCCGGCAGATTTAGTGGGTTGCAACTGGCAAACAGTGATGTCATTTTTTTCTGAGCATAAAAAGCTGGATCAACGAAAAAAAAAGCTTAAAAAAGCGCAATCCCAGGAAAAAAGGTCAAGAAAAAAAGCTGCTTTTATAAAATAATTTGTTGTTTGTTTTTCATTAATAAAAACCTGTTTTCATATATAACAAAAAAAGAAATTCACTTAAAATCTACAAATGTTAACATTAACCCATTAACGGCTAATGGGTATTTAAATACCCAAAAAAGTATTGACACTTTAAAAATTCTAGCTCGGGGCATGTGAGAGTGTCGAGGCAAAATTTATTTCATAGTAAAGAGAAATAATAAAAATATAAGTATACAATTTGAACAGTTTAGTTATCCTTGTTATACTTGTAGTTTTTTACAGGTGAATATCTAGCTATTTTTCTGCATACAAAATGTTATCGAAAACAGCTGAAAAATGTATGGAAATCGAAAAAATTAAATTTGAAGATAAAAATTTTTTTTTGTTTCTTTCAACTTCTATGGTCTTCTAGGCACACATTTCCAAATTTCGTCAAAATCGTACCAGCCGATCTATGGGCAGCCATTAATGGGTTAATCGAAAATTAGAGTTTACATAATATATCTTCAATATTTTCTTCATCATCGTTTGGATAATAGTCTCGCTGTACTATTTTGGTTAGGCATCTGGGGGGTAATTGGTTATTAAAACAGCACTTATTCTGTCCCTTCATAGAGCTGGTGAACTTTTTGTAGCACTATGTGCACGCAAATCACTTAATTTTGCAGTTAAGCTGCATTTACGAGCCCAAACCACAATTAATTCGTACGCTCTTTTTTTGACTTTAACAGCTATTTAAGTCAATTCTTCACAGTAAAAAATATATTTTTTGAAAGGTTTAAATCGTGCAAAACTTTCCTTAATCCATTAAGTACCCATTAAAAATTTTGAATTTAAAAAAAACAGTAATTTTTTACCATTTTTCCTCGATTTTTTAGAAAAAATATTTTGATGCAGAAAAATTCTTGAAACATTTCTAAGAGTGACTGAAAAAAAAATTTCAAAAATCTCTTCGCTAGTATTTTTTATAATTTTTTTAAAATGGCCATTTTAACCCATTTTTCCTACTTTTCATACAAAAAGTGGCTTTTTAGAAATTTTCAAAAAATCAAAAAAAAAATACTAGATAAATTTTTAACATTTCAACCGTCAAACTCAATTAAAACAGTTCTCAAAATTGATTAAAAGCACAAATTAAAAATAGCTGTTTAAATTTGCTAAAAAAATCTAGAATTCCCGCTGCCCGCTGTTTTCAAATTTTTCCCGCAAACATACTTCAAAAAAATTCAAATCTGACGGGAAAAAAGCGGAAATGACATCACTGCTGGCAAATGCGGGATAAATTGTAAAACAGCGGGTAGCGGGAATTTTAGCTACTTCAAAAATAATTTTAGCTTTTTGAAAACATCTGGTAACTTCATTTATTTTCCTGTTTTACGATGCCACACTTAAAGGCCGCGTTCACCAGAACTAATCAATCAGTAATCATGTATTTTGTTTGTTCGATAACAAAGCATCACAATCACAGAATTTCAGCGTACTATTTTGGTGATGAATTTTCAGTCATCATAATCACAAAATTTGAAATCAGGATTGCCAATCACTGCATTTCACCAGAATAATCATGCAAATTTCATCGATTTTCTGTTGTCGATTTGTTCTGGTGAACACGGCCAAATACTTTGTAATATTTTTTCCATTTGAATGGCACAAAAACATCGATAAGCCAACAGAGCATTAAATTTGATCGTTTTTAAAGGCTAGTACCGACGTGAGATAAATTTTTAGCGGCGGAAAATGCTCAATATTTAGCTGTCGACGAGCGTAAAGCCAGAGTTGCCAAAGCAACACAAAAAATAACAAAAAGTTGAGTGGTAACTCTATGCGTCAACAGCGGTTTATTTTAAATATGAACATGCAGAACTGATTTGCATAAAAAGAGGAGAGAATAAACATTGAAAACTGTATATTAATGTTAATAGAGGAGAAATATGCGATGGCACGCAAGCACAGCGGGTTTTGGGTGTACCCATCGCCTTAGAACTTTTTACGTGGATTCTCCCTCTAAATTAATGAAAAAATACAAATATTGGACTCTTTTCCACCTTGTTAATCAGCAGAATTTTGTCTGCTATTTCAAAAAGAGTCAATCTGCTGTTTTTTGTTAATTTCCCGGCCATTTCTTTTAACTTATTGTGAGAGAGTGAGATAGATAGATACCGAAACTCTAAACAAATCGATGTTTCGTTGGGCTTGACAGCTGTTTCAAACAGTGCTGGATAACGCCCGTTCCTTATCTGGCAACTCCGTTTTTAGTTTCAGTTTAGTTGACGTGCGGACCGACAAGCGGAGATAAATGTCGTCTTCTTCTTATTCACCTTACGCCAGCGTTTTTTTTATATGGAGTTTGACCTTACGCTAGGCCTTTTTTCTGACGTCGGTACTGGGCTTAACTATGAAATCAATTGAATCTATCACAATTTATGAACCGATCGGTGAAAATGCGTAAAAAAAATTCTTAAAACAATTCTAAGAGTGATTGTAAAAAATTTGAAAAATAACTTCGCTAGTATTTTTTATTATTTTTTTTGAAAATTGCTATAAAGCCACTTTTTGTATGAGAAGTTAGAAAAAGGGGTTAAAATAGTAACTTTTAGCAAATTTTAAAAAGTCATAAAAAATATTAGCAGAGATTTTTCAAATTTTTTTTTTGCATTCACTCTTAGAATTGTTTGAAGAATTTTTTTGCATCAAAATATTCCAAAAACACTGGATTAAATCAATACAAATATCGTTTTACTACTCGAGCGTTTTCTTTAGCTATCAACAAATCTTTTTTATCTATTTTTAGCTTTTTTTCAAAGGCTATTTTGGCTTTTTCATGTCCCGAAGAGTTGGCAACACTGAACCCGATAGATCTAGCGGGAAAATAGCTAAATTGGCAACACTGCAACTGAGCAATAAAGAACAATTTCGAAGGAACATGTTTACTTGCTCATAGTGAGCAACTCTTTCACTCACTCATCAGCAACCCAACACTAGCATTTTGAGCATTCATAGATCTTGTCATACTTTTTGTGCGGGAAACTAGAAGCGTCATAAGAAATTGAAACTAAAATGGATGGCAAGAAATTAAATATTGCGTTGAATGGAAATATGTCTGAATCAACTTCTGATGCTTATTCTGTGAGTTTAATAGGTACATATATTTTAGGCACTGAATCAATGAATCAATAATTTTGCAGAGCAACTCATGGGAGTGTGAGACAGTCTGTTCCAGGGCAGTGCAGGAGTTGCTGGTGAAGACAATCGGAGAATTTACCATCAACATTCAAATGAAAGACAATCAATTAAAGGCCGCCGAAGAGAAGATATGTGCACTTGAAACAGAATTATCAGCTTACAAGGATCGTGCAAATATCTACGAACAGAAAATTAAGGATAAGGATGATTTAATTACGACTTTGTCAAACGATTCAACTTCAATTCAAAATAAATTTGACAAATTGATGAAGCTGCTGTCAGTGATAAAGAATCATCAAGATAATTGCAGTACAAGAATTGCCACAAGTGAAGATCAACAACTAGAGAAGCTAGAATGCATTTTAACAACAGATGAGATGAAATCAAATGACAATGTTGATCTCGAGGATGAAAACAAATCTCAAAACGATCAAATCGCTGCAAATGAAGCCGCTATCAAGGACAAGGATGAACAAATAGCTACTCTGGAATCTAGACTAAAATCCGACGGGATCAAATTAAACGAAAATAATGCTTTTCTAGAGGAAAGCAAATCTCAAATTGCATCCCAAGAGTCGACCATTAGGAAACTGGAGCAGACAGTTGCTGATTTAAATATAAAGTTAAAGCAAATGGAAACTAAGAAACAAGTGAATCAAAATGAAAATGTAATACGTATTGATATACCCTATGGAGCCAAAAGTGGACTAATGCATGTGCCTGGCATTAAACCATTTGTGCTAACTATGGAAGCTGGATCTGGCTGGATTGTCATTCAACGTCGATTTGATGGAAGTGTCGACTTTGATAGAGACTTGGCCACTTACCATAAAGGCTTTGGCGACCCCAACGGCGAGTTCTGGCTAGGCTTGGAAAAGATGCACAGAATAACAACCCACCAACGTCACGAGCTCTATGTTCATATTGTCGACTACGAGAATGAAACTCATTATGCCCGATACGACCATTTTGTTATTGGCTCTAAGGACGAGGAGTATCAGTTAAAGTCACTGGGCACTTATCTTGGAGATGCCGGTGATATGATGCGCACGAGTGAGAAAGGCAATTTCTGGGTTTGTCCCAAATACAAAAATGGTTGGTGGGACTTAGAAATCCATTCTCCATATTGGTAAGCCTAGGATCTACATCAATTTGGAATATTTCTTTAATTTAAAATTTTACTTTAATTTTATAGTAATCTGAACGGAAAATTTTCTAATACCAAAGTCAACGATTGGCACTACCTTTATTGGGGACTCGGAAATTGGGGAAAGGGTCGTAATCATATTAAATCTGTGCAAATGTTGATAAAACCGAAGAGTGATTAAGTACTGTGTAACTGTTTTTATTTATTTTTTTTCTTACTTAATACATTTTACTTTAAACATTTTAAAATTCAATGTTTAAAAAAAAATGCCTTATCTTGTGAAATTTTCTACCAAAATTGTATTCAATAATGTATTTTTAAGCAATATACACTAGAAGAAATTCAATAGGATGAACATATACAGTGAACCACTAATGTCTTCATACAGCATAAATTTGTCAAATTTGCGTATAATAAAGATGTTTTAATGCGGGTTTCTTATATAAAGCGTAGTACGCTCTAGCTGAAAACATTTTGGACGCTCGAAATGTTCGATGTTTTGAGGTCGGGCCTTACAGAATTCAGTGTGACAGCAAAATACCAAAAATCACTAAAAAGTTGAGAGATTGTTGTTCCTTTGCTGCTGTGGTCACACTGTTGCGTCAGCTGTTCACAACAAACAAGTAAATACAATTTCAAATAATCAAAGTGACAAAATGGACCAAATGGACTTGATCAGTGAAGTAGCAGCGACCAATACCATAATTTTCGGACTACGGGCTCTGCAATGCTTTCCCATGCACTTTTGATAAAAGTCGCATCAAAATGCTTTTTATCAGTCAAATCCCATATTAATGGCCTATCTCTCACCTCTTCAATTAGCCTTATTCGTTCTTCATTTTCGAAGACATCAATTCGGCTCTTATTTGGCTGCTTATTTTTTCCCGCCATTGTTGTTCATATATTTCGACTATTCAAAACAACGATTCAATCGATGTTTTGAAAGGTCAAAATAAAGCTGCCATCTGTGGATCAAACAGTGTTGTAAAACGCCAGAAAATATTCTGAGCTGCCCATATTTAGGTACAGCGTACATACGTTTAGAAATGGCCTTACAAAATAATTTCGAGCATGTTTGCAACCCTTTTTTTTATATGAAGTTTTGGCCTTGCAAAAATATTTTCGGCTAGAGCGTACTATGCTTAAATCTTGTATTCAATTAAATCCCGTTCTAATGATGCAAAAATTTCTTAAACCCTTTAAGGACCTATCGAAAATTTTGAATTTTAAAAAAGTCAATTCTTCAACATTTTTCCTCGATTTTTCCAAAAAATATTTCGTCACACGGAGTAATCCATATTGGGGTCTCAAGGATTGGGCAAGTGGTGCCAATAATGTGTTTACTCTACAAATGGATACTGCTTCTTCCATAAACACATATATCAGGGGTGCCACAGGAATCGCTTACGCTTGAAACTGACATAAATTTCATACAAATTTTATTAAAATTCAAGCGAAAGCGATTTCTGTGGCACACATAGAAACGATAACGATACAAACACAAATCAATTTAATTTAAGCCTAGTACCGACGTGAGATAAAAGGCCTAGCGTATGTCAAACTCCATATAAAAAAAACGCTAGCGTACAGTGAAAAAGAAGAAGACGAAATTTATCTCCGCTTGTCGGTCCGGACGTCAACTAAACTGAAACTAAAAACGGAGCTGCCAGATAAGGAACGGGCGTTATCCAGCACTGTTTGCATTTAGCAGACAGGCTCAGCGAAACATCGAACTGTTTAGACTCTAAACTTTAGAGTTTCGCTATCTATCTATCTATCTCATTCTTTCACAATAACTCAAAAGAAATGGCCGGGAAATTAACAAAAAACAGCAGATTGGTTCTTTTCGAAACAGCAGACAAAATTCTGCTGATTAATGAGGTGGAGAAGAGGCCGATATTTGTATTTTTTCATTAATTTAGAGGGAGAATCCACGTAAAAAGTTCTAAGGCGATGGGTGCACCCAAAACCCGCTGTGCTTGCGTGCCATCGCATATTTCTCCTCTATTAACATTCATATGCAGTTTTCATTGTTTATTCTCTCCTCTTTTTATGCAAATCAGTTCTGCATGTTCATATTTAAAATAAACCGCTGTTGACGCAAAGAGCTACCACTCAACTTTTTGTTATTTTTTCGTGTTGATTTGGCAACTCGTCGACAGCTAAATATTGAGCACTTTACGCCGCTACAAATTTATCTCACGTCGGTACTAGGCTGAACCAATGAAAAAAAAAACAAATCAATTAAATTTATAATGCGTTAAATTGTCAGTGCTGGAAAATGTTTGTTTTTCGCCTACTTGGTATTTAATAGTATTTTTAACAAATTTGGTTTAAGCAAAGCTGGTCACATTCATATTGAGGTTATCAAAACAGAAGTCGCAGAAAATTGAAAACATACGAAAAAGAAAATAAAAATAATGCAACATACGGATAAGGCATCGGGCGACATATGGTTTGATCCATCCGGTTACTATGTTGTGGCCCTGACCACGCTGCTGCTGTGCATATTGATATCATTATACTTTGCCAACTTTCTGAAGAACGATGCCGTGAGTAGACAATTGAAAATTGCAGTGATTTGAACGCAATTGAGGCCATTAAATGCAGGATCTAGAGGATGAGGGCCTTGGTGCTGATGAGGTGCGACTGGAGGACGATTCCGAGTTGCAGGCACAAATGAGAACGCGCCTGCAAAACGAAATCGACGATGACGATGACGAGGCCTACGAGGAGGAGCAGGAGGTCTTTAGCGAGAGTGACAACGAGGAGGCGACTGGACGGGCACACACTTACAGCAATCTCATGGGCAAAATCAAGGCCAAGCGGTATCAGCATAAGTTGGAAAAGAACCTGTCGCCCAGTCAGATCGAGGAGGAGCGACGCATCGAGCGAGAACAATTGGCGGCCATATTCGAATTGTTGCGCAAACAGGAGGACGAATTGAACCTCAAGGATCGCATTAGCGATACCGAGCTCAAGCAACAAGTGAAATTGTATCGTTAGTCTCAAATAGCGAGTTATAGTATAATTCCAATCTAACCTGAATGTGTGATTAAGCCGGACTTTTATTTTGTACCTGGCTGTGGACGTGAATCAATTTGGCCCAGTGTCCCAAAGCAAATGCGCATATACAGTATGTCAAGTAATTGTTTTGACAAAAAAAAAGGTACTTAGTACAAGTTAAAATGAAAAACAATTTTTAAAGATTATAAATAATTGTTTATATTTATCAAAACAATTACTTTACCAACTGTATATGCATATTTAGATTTTATTCAGAATTCTTAGTGTTTTAAATGTGTATATGATATATGTGTGAATATGTGCATACATACACTACTCAAAGTATTAGCAAATGACATAGTTAAGTTGCATTTTATGTATGCCAAATAATTATGGATGTGAGTTGTTAAACCCCGCAAGGGTATATTTAATGTACTTTAAATACAATCTGAATGTACAAAATTAGTCTGGATTTTTAAAGCATTACCCAAAAAAGAGTTGAGATTCAGAAAATCAAACACGAAAAAGTCTCCGAGATGAATTAGTAAACGGAGACACCCCGATAAAGAATACATTTTTATCATACCTGTTAAATAATGATTAGTAATCATAATCATAAGTAATTAAATTATTTTTGTTTAAAAGTCAAACCAATGATTAAATAACGATTATTTTGGGTTTTGCCCAATTATTTAATGATTACGATTACCAAAAATCAAAAAAAAATCTTAAATTATTACGATTATTCAAAAATAATCAGAAAAAAAAAATCCAAAATAATCGTTTTGAGTATTTCGGATTATTTTTGATTTTTTCTGATTATTTCTGATTTTTTTGATTTTTTACGATTATTTAGTAAAAAACCAAATTATTTTAAATTTTCACAATCAAAGTAGCCAAAGCTTTTGACTATACCGATTATTTTGAATAATCGTAATAATTCTAGATTTTTTTTTTTATTTTTTCTAATCGTAATCATTAGATTATCACAAATTTTTCAACAGTGAATTATATAATCATTACGATTATTTCTAATAAATAATCTAATTGATTAATAATTCTAATCGAAATTTAACAGGTATGATTTTTATTTAAAAAATAAATTTGTTTTCATAAAGTTATTTCTCAATTTAAATGTAATTCTAATTTTTAATAACTAATTTCAGTTTAAATTGAAATTTTTATTTATGTATAACTTAATAATTTTGTTATATTTTTATTTTAAAAATCTGATTCAATTTAACTTAAAAAATTCTATTAGTTTTAAGAAAGAATTCATTTAAGAAGTCTTGCTTTAAAAAAATAAAACATTTAAATGAGTTAATGAGTTATGATTTGTCATATAATTTTGCAAGTACACTAGTCGGCATATTTATTTTGACAACATTTAAAAATAATTCTACTCATAATTTAAACCTACTTCACGTACATTTTGGCATCAATGGAAAGGTCATTTCGATTCCGTTTGAATGATACAAAACTTTTCTTAACCCATTAAGTACCCATTGAAAATTTTGAATTTAAAAAAACGTCAATTTTAAAACTTTTTTCCTCGATTTTTTTCAAAAAGTTTTTTGATGCAAAAAAATTCTTCAAACAATTCTAATAGTGACTGCAAAAACAATTTTTCAAAAATCTCTTTGCTAGTATTTTTTATAATTTTTTGAAAACTGCAAAAATTACACTTTTTGTATGAAAAGTAGGAAAAAGGGGTTAAAAGAGTCATTTTTTGCAGTTTTCAAAAAATTATAAAAAATACTAGCAAAGAGATTTTTGAAAAATTGTTTTTGCAGTCACTATTAGAATTGTTTGAAGAATTTTTTTGCATCAAAAAACTTTTTGAAAAAAATCGAGGAAAAAAGTTTTAAAATTGACGTTTTTTTAAATTCAAAATTTTCAATGGGTACTTAATGGGTTAAGAAAAGTTTTGTATCATTCAAACGGAATTGAAATGACCTTTCCATTGATGCCAAAATGTACGTGAAGTAGGTTCAAATTATGAGTAGAATTAATTTTAAATGTTGTCAAAATAAATATGCCGACTAGTGTACATGCTTATTTTGTTTATATTTCAAATATCACAATCGATCGCTCATCTTTCCCAGTTGAAACATAGCAACCCGAGGATTTCCATGACAACCAGAAGTTTTTTTACCCGCCACTTTCCCATATAACGTTTCAATCTCGTTTCATCGATTGAAGTGAATATTTCAGAATTTCCAGAAGGAATAAAAACTTAAAAATCTGGCAAGATGGTAAATTTTGTCTATCCGGAGGAGCTGTATCTGTTCGTGGAGAGCATTCGCTGTTTTCAGGTGCGGGACGTGGGCAGCAGCAAGTGGCTGGAGGTGCACGAGATGATCATCAAGCTGAGCCAGCAGGCGGCTCTCGAGGTGTCCGAGCATCGGGAGGAGGAGGTCAAGGAGTTTCTCATATCCCGGGACAAGCTGTCGGTGCTCATACACGAGGCCTACTGTGTCAATCTGTGGAAGTCTCGGGTGCTGCCGCATCTGCTCGAGATTGATCCCAATCCGCAGGCGACATTCCTCATCTATACGGTGCTGTACCATGAGGCAGCTGTGGTGGCGCTACTAGATCTATGTCTCTATCATCCCAGTGGCTGTGAGTCTCTGCAGGACTCGGTGCTCGATCTGATCGACTATTGTGCCCAGGGAGTTGCCCAGGTAATCGGACTGGCCAGCATGGGATACCATGAGAATGAGACCAAGGTCGATGTGGATGAGGCGGTGCTGACCGAGCTGGAGCGTCAGAAGCGTGACCTCATCTATAAGATCGGCCTGCGCTGTGTCTCTCTGCTCAATTACCTGGCGGACAATGTCTCCCTGTTCCATTTGGGAGCAGCACGCCGACTGCTGGTCACCCACGATATACCCTGGCTGATGGTGGACGTGCTCTGCTTCCGGCCATGGCAGCGCAATACCAGCAAGGGCATGGAGAAGTTCATTGACGAGAAGTGGACTGCCGTGGAGGACGCGGCCAAGATCATAAAGCCAGAGGCCCAAGCCTGGTTCTGTGTGCGCCAGCTGCTGCTCAATCCGCAGATCATGGAGAACTACACCCTGAACGAGGCCCGCTGCAAGCAGCTCTCCAAGGTAACGGGTTCCCCATGGTATCCAATGTTTGCTTATTGGCTAAGATTACATCTCCACAGCTGCCGGGACTGCTGCACGAGACGGTGCTGGACCAATTGCCCGTGCTGATCGAGCTGAAGCAGTTCGTCAGCCGCCTAACCCTCAGCGGGAATACGGCCAGCAAGAAGCAAGGCCTCATTTTGGAGGACTTGCCACAGATACAGAAGGAGCTCATCAAGGAGGTGGAACGCGAGGGGGGCTTCTATCAAATAGCCCAGAGCCAGGATGGGATCTTCCTCAACAACAACAGAGAGGAGATTTGCGCACTTGCCACAAAGCTGACCAACGCTTACGGCACGGAAGTCCTATGTGAACTGGAGCAGCACTTGGCTGATCTGGAGCTGCAGAAACCGGAGGCAAGGCCAGAGGACAGTAGCGTTGCTAACGCGGAGGATGAAAAGCTGCACAAGTGCGGCAGTTGCCAGAAAGCGGCCAAAAAGAAGTGCGCAAACTGCAAGCAGGTGCATTACTGTTCACGGTAGGTTACTCCTCCATATAATCTTGTTTTGGCGGAAAAATAATAATCTTGTATTGTTTCCATCATTGCAGAGAGTGTCAACTAAAGGATTGGCCAATGCACAAGGACACCTGCAAGGCAATCTAATTGAGCATTATAATTCCAGAATTATTATTAAAGAACATTCCAAAAATGTAACAAGCCATGTTTTGCAATTTTGTGTGGATTTCTTATGTATTTATTTATTTAGCAATAAAAAATCTTGCCACGTAGTCTCTCATTCAGCAGACAGGAAAGGAAAACGCCCGAGCGTTTAGCTGTTCTGTCTGAGATGGTCCTTAACCACATCCAATGCGGGCGTTTCCTCACCGAAGTCCTTGATGACCACCACGGAGCAGCCGCACACCTTGCGGGGCTTGCCCTCCTTGTCGATCTTGCACAGGCCAGACCATTCGCCCAATTTCTTGTGCGAGTCAACGCGGATCAGGGGAATCTGATGCTCGTTGCACAGGGCAGTGACCAGCTTCTTGTAGTTGGGCTCATCGAAGGATTCGGCCAAAATGCAGAGAACAGCTTGACGCCTATTTAGAATATGAAATTAATTAAAATCTGAATCTGATTCAATTGAAATGTACGCCTGTTCTTTGGCCAACGTGGAAGCTCAGTAATTGGAAGGATTGTTAATCAATGTAAAATTCATAAACACGGACCAATTAATTTCATCAGCGTGCTCCCAAAACGAAAGCCAAAGAAAATGTGCACATGATTTTCAGTAATTGTTGTTGTTGCTTACTTGTCCAACGCCTTGCAGGCCTGGTGAATGCCATGGACGAGTCCATCGGCGATCAGCGACTTCTTCAGCACTTCCTGCAGGGCGGTGTTTATATCCATGGCGCCGCCAAGGACGGGCGCAGCGGAGGGAACATCTCTGTGGGAGGGGGGAAATGGTAAATATTCAAGTAAGTTGGATAGTCATGACTGAATTGTCTCTTTGAAACACGCTTTGCACAAATTATTCAGTAATTGGAAGGTTCTTAATCAACATAAATTCATAAACACGGACCAATTAATTTCATCAACAAACCAATTGCGGTCAATTTTATTTTAGTCAGAAATTCGAGCATTTTGCACTTACACATCAACGTCGGCCATATTTGATAGGTTGAGGCTGCACTGCACTGCAAACGAAAATAATTAAACTATAATTAGTATTGATGGCGCACATATTTAAGAATTAAATTCGCCAAGGCGGCATCTGCACAAAATTTAGACGCTTGTACCTTTTTGACAACCGGAAAGAAAGAGACCCAAATCGTGTTGCGGCAAACTTCATGTTGTTAGTGAAGGTTTGACAGCTCGATATCAGCTGGGCAACACCCATGGCATTCAATAACTGATTGCTATAGCACTCATATGTTTATAATGACATACTATAGCTGAGTGTTATAAAACACATATTTCTTTGTTCTGACATGGCGCGCAACTTAATTAAATAATTGAATTTTTTAACAAAATTTGTAATATGGCAATTATTATATAATTAAAGGCAAGATTTTAATTTGAAATTAGGTTTAATATAAAAGTGTTGTTGTGAACAAACAATTGGTGAACTAAGGCTGCCACACTTTTTTTGGAAACCAAGGCTGCCACACCGTTTGGTTTTTAAATTAGAATAAATAAGGCTGTGATATTTTTAAAAATATCAATATCGTTGATACATCGAGATGAAAAAATATATAATTTTTCTTGATAATTTTGACAAAAAAAATGTCGAAATAAAAAATATCTGGGCGCGAGCTTGATTCAGCCGTACCACTAAAGCTTACTATTTAATTGAATTTTTGCCTCCTCGTTTCGTGAAAAAAAGTGGCGGGAAAAGCTTAATAAAAAGCGGTGAAAAGAAGCGCACGATAATATTGTACAATTAATTCGATATTGATATTTTCGTTTTAGAAAATATCACTTATAAATATATACATAATTAAAAAAAAAAATCTCGCGATATATTAATATTATATTAACAACCACGGTTGCCAAAATTACCGTTTTGCACCAAAACTGGCTCTTTTTTTCCTGCTGACGCAAGGGCCTTTTTTTTTTTTTTGATTTGGCTCTTTTTTTTCGTCATTTCAGAATCAGTTATTTTGTATAGCTTTAGGTTGAAGAACATATTTATTTTTATTAAATAACATAACCACCAGATTAACTTTGAAAATATGTGTATTTGCTTTAAGTGTTCTTTATTTAATTAAATGCAAAAATAGCATGAACTGCAAAAAAAAAGTTTTGGCTCTTTTTTAGTCAATTTAGTCATTTTTTGTTTGCTTTTGGCTCAATCCGATATTTTTAGGTGGCAACCGTGTCAACAACCCTGAAATTTAATGATTCGCGATACAACTCTACTTTGGAGCTTAGCAGCGCTCCCGCAATTCGGCAAATTCGCTAAATACAGCTCCTATTAGGTGTTATTTAACTATCAGTCATAAGTTACAGAGTGATGCCAAGTCGATTGTAGTCTTCAGATTTTCAGTGGAATAAAGTTTTTATGTTTACATAAGCAGCCAGTAATATAGACTACAACGACAACAACAATGACGAGCGAGCTACAGTAAGTTAAGTTGTCCGGCCCCGCCTGCCACCCGCCCACACAGCTCGTAGTTTATTAATGCCTACAAATGTCACCACGTGCTCGTGTTGTTCCTCCATCTAATTGCCCAAATTCACAGCGGCTTTCGAAAGTCGTGTGCCATAGGCGAGCTAGCTATATAAATGTCTTATGTTTGTGTGTGTGTGCTAATGTTATATACTATGTGCTGGTAATTCATTTATCATCGGGTCGAGGTATGAATGAACTTTCACAATTTTTTGCCATATGAAAGTACCGCACTGATAAGACGCATTCTCGACAACAAAAGACAGCGTAAACAAGTTGGCAATAAATACAGTGGCTGCCATTAAATGGATACTTGCTTGCAGCAGTGTTGGGCAGTATAAACACCACCGTTACTAGTCGCAACTCAGTGTTATTTGCCATTGATAGAAATATCACACATCTCTAACATAATATTATTTATATAATAATCCGAGCAGTTTTTAAAAAATATAAATTGCTTTGCTCCAATTCGAGATTCTCAATGGACCCAGCCAATTATTATGCTCAAGAGTTTACAAATTCAATTTCAAATTACAAGTCTGTACACATTTTTTTAGCCAGCACTGTGGCATTCTTTTGGGGGCTATCGCCAAAGTTCATCGAGAACTGATACTGTGTGTTATTTGCCTCGGGCAGCCGTTGATGTTGCTCTCGGTTTCAATTGCTAATTATTTTACAAACCTCTCGAGTGAGAAGCATGTGCGACAACCAGAGTAATTCAGCTTGCGGATCAAGGTTTCGTATCCTTTGGGCAGTTGACGGCACTTGAAAATGAAATCAATGCTAATCGAATTTAATATTAATAATTGTCATTTACAGGGAAGGCGCCCTAGTCGGTTGCGGCAACCCGCTGCTGGACATTTCAGCCACCGTGCCCATGGATTTTCTGAAAAGGTATGAGATGAAGGAGGATGACGCCATTTTAGCTGAGGAGCGACACATGCCCATCTACCGTGAGCTGGTGGATGGCTTCCAGGCTGAGTTCCTTGCTGGTGGCTCTGTCCAGAATTCGTTGCGCATCGCCCAATGGATCATTGGGCAGCCCAAGGTGGCCGTCTTCTTTGGCTGTGTCGGCGAGGATGATTATGCGACTATTCTGAGGCAAAAGGCGCGTGAAGCCGGCGTCGATGCGTATTATCAAGTTAGCTCTGATACGCCAACTGGAACCTGTGCTGTTCTCATCACGGGCACGCATCGTTCGCTTTGTGCGAACCTTGCCGCCGCCAACAAATTCACCATCGACCATCTAGAGCACCCGGCTAACAAGGCATTAATTGAGAATGCCCTTTATTACTATATATCCGTGAGTATAATTCTGATAAAAGATGAATACGCATTAAAAAATGTTATTTGATCTCCGTGCAGGGTTTCTTCCTGACCGTTAATCCGCCCAGCATAATGCGCGTGGCCGCAACAGCCCATGCCAAACAGCGACCGTTCCTAATGAACCTCAGCGCACCATTCATATCGCAATTCTTCATGGGGCCGCTACTGGATGTCATGCCATATGTTGACATTATATTCGGTAACGAGGCGGAGGCGCATGCCTTTGCCACCGCTCAGGGTTGGCCCGAAGACGAGAGTCTGCGTGAGATTGGCAATCGGTTGGTGAATCTCAGTAAACTGAACGAGTCGCGTCCACGAATTGCCATACTC
Organism: Drosophila subquinaria; assembly: GCA_037043405.1. Lineage (NCBI taxonomy): Eukaryota > Metazoa > Arthropoda > Insecta > Diptera > Drosophilidae > Drosophila > Drosophila subquinaria. The sequence continues at coordinate 183,840 of JBAMBL010002859.1, read as the reverse complement.
ACGCAGGGCTGTGACCCCGTGCTGTTGATCCAACACGATTCGGTCAAGGAGTTTCCAGTCACATGCTTGGCGGCCCATGAAATTGTGGATACCAATGGCGCTGGGGATGCATTCGTTGGGGGCTTCCTCTCGCAGTTTGTGCAGGGCAAGTCGCTGGACGTGTGCATACGCTGTGGCAATTATGCTGCCGGTCATATCATCAAGAATCCTGGCTGTACGTATTCCGGTGCGCCGCAGTTTATCGAATAATCATCATCATGATGATGATTAACTTACACACACACACACACACGCTCGCACACACACACACACGCTCGCTGAGTACACCCGACAACCTTATATGAGGCATAAGCATTGCGCAAATAGATTTGCAATTATTGCAAAAGTTAAGTTCAAAGAGTGACTAAGACAATTTATAAACGTTGATAATTATTTGTACATATAATCTACACACACACACAAACATACACATACACATACATGTGAGTTATGCATGGAAAAACTCTGGTCCTTGTGGTTTACATATATACAACGTTAGAGCAATATTCGAATTTAAATTGATAATAATAAAAAGAAAGAAACAAGAACAAATCCCACTAACTGACACAAATGAGAGATACGTTTTTTTTGTTCATTTCAATGTGAACTAAAGATGACCCCCCTCGAAACTTGGCTGATAACTATTGAAATCTATTTGTGAATTGTTTACTTTAATATGCATGTGTCAGGTTCCGGTTGTAGTACAGTTGCCCTGAAGCAGTTATCAGATTAGATTAGCGAAATTTGCAGCAACGACCAGATTATAATCATTTTGTTAAATATTTATTTCTCTGTAATTTTATCACACTATATCTGAAAATGACAACTGCTTCTTGTCTTGTAATTTTGACTAATTTGATAGAATAGACTCTGGACTTTTAATCCCTATTTATTTCGTTGCTGCAGAAACAATCTTCTTATAGTATATGATACGTGCTTGGAAATAACAATAGAAATACAATACAAATTGTTAAACTTGAATTTATAATATTTTTGGCCTTACAAAACTTAAAGCTAACTTTGTCTGCTTTCATTTGCATTTGTGTGGATGACATTATTGATCCCGCCGCTGTGGCAACTGTTACTCTAGCTGATAGCCTTTGATGAAGGGCAGGCCCGTTGGCACACGCTTCTGATAGCGCACATAATCCGATTGAAAGAAATTGAGCAGGGAGTATTCCTCAACGTAGATGCGATCGTGAAAGAAGAGCCAACTGACTAGCGTATAAATGCAAATGCACAGCGGATTCATCATTATCAGCTGTGTCCCAATCGACCAATAAAACCAGCCAACATAAGACGGATGGCGACTGTAGGCGTAGACGCCACTGGTTATCAGTTTGTGGTCCGAGTGCTTTTCGTTCTGCACCTGTTAAACAATGATAAACATTGATATTACGTCAAATTGATAGAACATTATTTTGGCAATGTTACGCACCAAATGCGTAAAGCTACGCCCGGCTGTTATGATGGCCATCTTACGGATCACTTCGCCGCAGGTGCAGAGCGCCACGCCCAGCAGCCAAATGTGGCCATAACGCTTAAAATCGGGCAGAAAGTACAGCTCCAGAATGAACTCCACCCAGCTGGCTGCTGCGGCTAGGCCGTAATGCACCGAATGATTTAGCATGAAGGAGTCCAGCGATAATGTGCGAGGATTGGCCCACGCAATGACCAGAAACTCCGAGTAATGAAAGAATGACATGAAGCAGCCATATACGCCGAATTGCTGCCATGGGGTGGGCGCAAAGCAAATGACTAGCACGCTTACTGCTTCAGTGAAGCCCAGAAAGGAGGCACGTATGGCAACCTGCACGTTGGAGGGGAGGTAAGCTGAGTTAGAGATATGAAGGTATCTAAATGTGAGTCATCATCTTACCTGATAGTCGCTGTTTCTGAGCACAAAGCGTATTATCATGTTGATCAACGCGTAATACAGCACTGGTCCCCATAGGATGGCGCCCCAAACATTTGGCACAATTCCATAGTAGATCTGTGGAATTGACGGCAGCAGGACGAGACCCGCCGTGGCCAGAAAACAATACAAGCTGATACGACCTTCGTAGCAGAGAACGTCGTCGCCACCGTTCTGAGCTGTTGTTTGGGGTCTTTGATTGTTTGCGCACATTATAACTAAATCACAAGATTTTTTGTGCGGTATTTAGCATAGAACACATTGAAAATTATGTTTTTCACAACATTTGCAAAAAACGTAAATAAACAGGTGTAAAGCCGGCAATAGTGTTGGGACCGATTTTAATAAAAATCGATTTTAAATCGATTTAAATCGATTTTTTCTTTAGTTAAGTAAAAATCGATTTTGTTTTTAAGAAAATCGATTTTTTTTTAAAAGGACTAGTGCTGTGAAATGCTACTTGTGACTGGAAATGTAAAGGCGCGTATTGTTGAGTACACAAAGTGTACTAAAGAATAGCTGTTTTTCCATCTCTAATATGAATTAATCTTGGTTAATTGATTTGAATCTGAATTTATTTTATTTTGATATTACATATTTTCCTTTTTTTTTGTTATTAATGATAAACTGTTAAATAACATAAAAAAATGTGATAAGTAATATAAATAATGCAACAACAAAAAAAAAAAAAACCATTTAAAATCATAAAACAAATTCGTTAAAAATTTTGTTTCAATAACAAAAAATCGATTTTAAAACGATTTTTTTCTTCTTACATAATCGAATTGAATCGATTTTAAAAAAAATCGTAAAGTCCCACCTCTAGCCGGCAAGCAATATCAAGGAATATTCGACATACAAGGTTACGTTTCGATACCATCCTAATTTTCTTTTTTCGCCAGCTACGTCATCAATAACAAAACATTTTAATGTTGTCGTTAATAAAATCTTTATTATAAAATTAGGGAAAAAAATTGAATTCTTTTGTTATTTTTCTTGTATAAGTAGTCGGCCTTTGCGAGGAATTGAAAATAAAAATCAAACTCGCATATGACGTCACTGCTAACGCTAATTGGTTTGCTTGATGTAATCTTCTCAAGTCGGCTACTCTGCGCTGCATTTGATGTCACCTATCGATAGCACTGGCTGCAACTTCTTATCGATAGTCAGCTGTGAGGGAAATAAATACGATAAATTTGTCCATGCACGTTATGTAAATTGCTACTTTTTTAATAAAAATTGTAAAAATTACTGCCCAATTAGTTGAATAAAGCTTGTTATGGTATTCTTAAACATCCCACTGATGGTTCGCGCTCGCGGCCCTGATGAGTTCTGGCGCAAAAGACGTATTTTTAAGCTCGCTGCGGTAAGCCGTTAAAATAATTAAAATTGACATTCGTTTTTAACCGGCATGGAATTTCTTTTAGCACTACCGCAGTCGCACCCGCAATGTTTACACCTTCGCCATACGCAGCGTTCATCGCGCCCTCGCATACGCCACCAAGGGCCGCAAGCTCAAGAAATTGGACATGGCTCAGTTGTGGACGACACGCGTCGAAGCCGGCTGCCAACAATACGGCGTTGCTCTGGACACGTTTAAGGAGGGTCTCGCACGCTCAGATATTCTGCTGAACAAGTCAGTTGGCGTCATAAACTCCACAGATCATAATGCCGGGTTCACACTGCGTCACAGCTTACAGTCACAGGGCCTGAACCTTAGCATACAATAAATTCTAGTAAATCGTAAAGCTTAATTGCATATTTCTCGAGCCTATCGGATTTTGATGCCATAGATGCAGAACTGTCGAATTGTGACAATGCTTTGTGACAGTCTGTGACGCAGTGTGAACTCGGCTTAACAGTTACTAATGTCGTTCGCTTACAGGAAAATGCTGTCGGACTTGGCCATTTGGGAGCCACGATCATTTGAGGCTTTGGTGAACATTTCGCGAGAACGTGCCGCCGTTGAGGGCTTGCCAGACATAAAACAGAGATCGGCCTTCAATCAGGTCTACGGTCTAAGCAATCTAAAGCTAGATTAGTTTAAGTGTTGGTTATACATTGTACAAATATAGTTTTATACATTAACTGAAGATTCAAGTTTTATTTTCGAACGATGCAAACAAAAACATTGCATTCAACTTTTATTGTAGGGGTTACGTACTAATAGAAAACAGAATTCATAGAATTGTAGGGGCCTTGCGGTTATTCCAATTTGGCCAGGATATCCGACTCGCGGAAAAGGAACAGCTCCTTCTTTTCATCCAATTGGACCTTGGTGCCACCGAATTCGGGCAGCAAAACGCGATCGCCCTCCTTGACGCCAATTGGAACGTGACTGCCAGTGGTCTAATGGGACAATGGATAACATCTGCTATTATTTTGCCATTGGCATATTGAATTATGAAATACTTACAGCATTGCGCGCACCGGGTCCAACGGCCACTACAGTGCCTTCCAGCACTTTGCCCACCGCTTTTTCTGGCAAGACAATGCCACCTTTCGTTGTGGTGAGAGCTTCAGCGCGTTGCACCAGAATGCGGTCAAGCATTGGGATGATTCTCTTAATAGCTGCAGCCTACAACGAATTCAAACAAACATAAATTAGTATCAATTGATGCAACATTCAATGCTGCCGCCGCCTTTATGCTGGGGCCAGAGAGTTACACAACAACCCGGCAAGGCAACTTATCAGTGTGAGTGTGGAAACTTCGAGAAGCCAGTGTTAAACATTTTATTCAACTCATGTTAATGCTTGGCGTATGAAATGACTTTTATGTTTCTTACCATTTCTATTTTATTAAATGCAACCTGGAGCTCTTTAATGGACTAAAACTTAATTGTCAATTGCAATTGAACTTCACTACACGTGCGGACCGGTCGCAGTTGTTCGTAAAATTATCTAATTTTTGCTTGTATCGATACTTTACATTATCGATGTGCCATACTATCGATAAAAGAAACTTACGTAAGAATGGAATTTTGGCGGTTTAATCGACTGCATTCAAAAGTTTATAAACAACTGTTATGATCCGACTTGACTATCGCAACCAGATATCGATTTGCCGGCTAGCTATTGGCATAACTCAGGGATGAGTCGACCTCGATACCTGGCGAGTCGGGTAACAAAATATTTATATTTTTACATTTGGAATAAATACTTGGATTTTGGTTACACAACACCTACACGGACAATCTGCTGGCAAGGATCTGGTGGACAGATGATGTTATCCACCACTACGACGCCCTCCCTACCTATAGTCGGCTTTCGATAGTTGTACGACTCCCTAATACATACTTCACCCAACCTCACCACATATTCACCTCACCCGAATAAATAAATTAACAAATTACTTTCATTTCAAACGTTATAATATTTAATCATTATTAATAAATTTCCCTAGCACTTTATACATCTTGTTGCATCTGGGTCTGGTGGCCGATTAATTTTATAAGTAAGAGCCAGTGTGACCGTGGTCGGCGAAGAAAAAAAGACACAGCACAGGCGATAGGCCGATAGTTCGGCCATATTGCATAGGAGAGAGGGCGTATAAGAGTGCGTGGGAGAGAGAGAGAGTAAGTTTTTTTTTGTATGCGTGGGCGGCTTGCAGAATGCACCGAAATATGGGTCAATGCCAAGGGCGATCGGCCGTTGACTCGGAGACCCGTTGCGTGTGCAGAGAGAGAGAGCAAAAAAGTTTGGCATAGCAACAGCCGATTGTGCGGCTCGGCGGGCAATTGGTTAACAACCCCCCCTGAGGTGACAGAGCTAGCCGGCGTTGCCCCACGGAACCAAGCCGAGTCGTAACAATATGGCGCCCAATCTGGAAATGGAGCTCGTCGTCGTTTCGACGACGTAGCATACGGCCCAGAAACAAAAAAGTAAAGCATAAGACGAGTACTCTCGAAGGCATGTTTTACTTCACGGGCCGATTCCAAGCGGTGACTTGTAGGGGGCACGAAAGCTCACCTACAATTGCACGTGGAAGAGTCGACCTGTGGAGTAATCATGATTGTAATCGTTTAATGTCATTGTAATCGTATTAGAGTAACTTGCCTTGTTTTTTTTGTATTTTCTGGTTCCGCCTGTCCAGCTGATAAGTGCCAATGGCCACGGTGACCCGTGACGAGGAAATGCCTCGCACGCGCTGCATCGTGGACATTGGTAGTCAGCCAGGTGGTGTATAGTTGGCCATGGTGACCCGTGAAGAGTAAGATTCTCACACGCCCTGCACCATGGACTTCTATCCCATCGCGGGCAGGTGGAACTAAAAGAAAGTATAAGTTTAAAGTAAAGTAAAGTTAATTAAAACGGAGTATTCTCGGCTGCCGATCATCAGTTCAGCTGATGGTCTGTGCAGCCGACAATACTCACGTGATTGTTTTTCTATTGTTTTTTTTTTTGTATCGGGCACCTATCGAACCATGAGTTAGCGTAGTGTTTAGGCGGCTATCTCCGACGAAAGGCGATCCCCTCCTCATACTTCGTGAATTTTTGTTTTTGGTTTGAAAACTCTGTTTTTGATTTTTTTTTGGTATTTATTAATTTTTTTTGTTATTGTTCAATATTTATTTATTTATTTACCTTTTAATATTTATTTATTTATTTATTGTGTAGTGATTATTTATTATTCAGTGTTTATTTATTTATTTATTGTTTGATATTTATTTATTAATCAATATTTAATTATTTAAGTACTGTGATATTTACTCGTTGCTCGATATTTATTTATTTATTTATTATTAGATATTTAAGTATTTATTTATTGTTCATTATTTATACATATTAAGTTTACGTATTTATTTATTTATTCATATTTTTTGCTATTTATATTATTATTAATTCGTGGCATTATTTATTATATTATATTATTTATTTATTATCCAATATATTTATTTTTTCTGCACGTTCGTTGTATTGTTGTTGTTGTGCTAGCACGGGCTTCGATAGTTTTTTTTTGTTCTTGTCAATCTGCCAATAAAAAAATTATGGCTGAAGGCGGACAAGGGGCACACGGGTATAACACCCGGAAAAATAAACAAGATCAGGAAACGTCTTGGGAGAGCGAACAGGGTGCCGCAGGGTTTGGGCCGTTAAGCAGAACTCCGCCGAGGACAGGGGCTGAGAAGCCGCAGTTAGAGCTTCCGAAACCCACAATTCCATCGGTAGAAGCGTCAGCAGTGAACGCAATGCTGGCCCAAGCACACATGACGTTCCTGAAATCTCAATCAGAAGGCATCTGTCAGGTCCTCAAAGAAGAGATGAGACTAGGCTTAATTGAGATCATGAAGGCAGTGAACGACGTCGTTCGGCCAAAATTGCCTGTCTTTGACGCAGAGGCGACAGAGGAAGAATTGTTAGCCTTTGACGAGGATGCAGAGCCAGCAGCTGCAGAGACACAGCAAGGCGCAAAGCCCAAGCGGACAGCCGGAGCAGAGAAGTCCAGCGGGGCTCCGCCAAATGCCGAGGCAGCGCCTCCACGAACAGTCGTTCCCGATTCGCGGTCAGACGAGCATAGGCCGGTGGACCCGAGATCGAGCCATTGGCGGAATCCCTTTTCGCGGAGAGACAACTGGCGAGTTGAGGATAGAAGAGTGAATGATTTTGGCAGCGAGGACTCGGGTAGGCAGGATTATGATGGTGGGCCGCCGAGATCATCCTGGGTCAAGGTGGAGAAGTGGGCCGTGTCCTTTGATGGTGACTGCAGCAAGTCTTCAGTGGAAGATTTCATCTTTCGGGTCGAGTTTCTGCAGCATCAGTATCGGTGTCCATGGCGAGAAGTGCTCCGCTGCTTCCATGTTTTGTTGAAGGGTAGAGCTCGAGAGTGGTACTGGCTACATGTTCGCTGCCACCAAGTCGAGGAGTGGGAGGCACTGAAGCGAGCATTAATTGCGAGTTTTAGAGGCACCCAGACCGAGCACGATAAGATGCACGAGCTTATGCAGCGGGAACAGGGGCGTGGCGAAAGCGCCGTAGACTTTATCCACGCGATCCAGAAGTTGGCGTCAAGATTACGGGAGCCGTTGCCGGAAGCACGACTGATCAAGATCGCGAAGAAAGGCTTGAGGGACGATCTTGCGCGCTACGTGTATGCACTGGAGGTGTACACTGTAGACCAGCTGCGGGATGAATGCAGTGAAGTAGAGAAGGCATTTGGCAGACGCAATCCCAGGCCGTCGTTTGAGGCAAAGCCGCCGCCGAGATTCGGAGCGCCAAGGGGCGGAACATCGGCGAACGAGATAGACGTGATGACAGAAGAGCCGAAATTTCCAGAGCTCGAGGTGGATGAGGCTCGAGTGGTGCAACGAGCACAGCGTAGAGCAGGATGCTGGAACTGTGAGTCGCCAGATCACGAGTTTCGCAACTGCATGGCCAAGGAGCGCAAGATATTTTGTTATCGCTGCGGCCGAGCCGATACTTATTGTCCCCAGTGCCCTGACTGTGCGGGAAACTGGCAGAGGAGCGCGACGAGAGCGGGAGAATCGCGCCCGGGAATGAATCCCGCGAAGAAGTAGGTTTAGATCTAGTTAAGGATAGAATTAATGCATGTTTAGGTAATAAGTCTAGAGGAATACGGCACTTACCTTATGAAGAGAGGATTAGAGCATATTTTGAGGCGCGGAACAGGATCTTCGACGAAAGGCTCTTAGATGGGATGCGACTGGTGACACGCAAGATGAAGAAGGCAAGAGACAGGTTCAAGAGACGGCGTCAAGTAAAGCGACAAGTAGTCGCGGCAGTGGCCAGAAGCGCTCGGTCCGATCCTCGCGTTTTTGCGGAGTTTAATCTGGGAGGCCGACAGATGCGGGGCTTGCTTGACTCCGGCGCAACTGTGAGTCTTTTGGGACGAGGGTGTCGCGAACTCGCAGAAGAGTTAGACTTGCCGGTGAAGCCATACGTGTCCACAGTGCGCACCGCATCCGGCGAAGATAGGTCCATAATTGGCCGACTTGTAATGCCTGTTGAGTACAAGGGTGAAGTTAAAGAAATAGTCCTGTACCTGTGTCCGTATTTAGAGCAGACGGCTTACCTCGGGATCGATTTTTGGCGGATCTTTGGGATAGCACCAGATGTAGTGGGCTCTGAAGTGCCAGTCGTTGAAGCCATTGATGAGAAACAGGGAATGGCGGAGCAAATAGCTCATTACGTTGAGGACGACGGGGCGAGGAGTGAGCCAGAAGCATGGGAGCTAGAGGAGAGCCAGAAGTTGATCTTGGAGGACGTGAAGGCAAAGTTTTTGGCGTTTGAAAAGGTTGGTTTAGGGAAGACGAACGCGGAGAAACACAGAATCGAGCTAGTAGCGGGAGCGCAGCCTGTGAAGGATCGGCATTATCCATTGTCGCCAGCGATGCAGCAAGTGGTGTGGGATGAGGTCGACAAGATGTTGGCAATCGGTGTCATCGAGGAAAGCAACAGTCCGTGGAGTAACCGCACCACTGTGGTGCGAAGGCCGGATAAAAATCGCTTCTGCCTCGATGCCCGAAAGCTCAACACCTTGACGGTTAAGGACGCCTACCCACTTCCGAGCATTGAAGGAATACTGTCGCGAGTGGATCAGACGTACTTCATCTCCAGTGTCGATCTAAAATTTGCCTTCTGGCAGATCGAGCTGGATGAAGAGAGCAAGGCGTGTACGGCTTTCACGGTGCCTGGGCGACCGCTGTACCAATTTGTCATGATGCCTTTTGGGTTGTGCAATGCGGCACAGCGTCTTTGTCGTCTGATGGACAAAGTAATCCCAACCGAGCTGAGGTCCAATGTGTTTGTCTACCTTGACGATCTGCTGATAATCGCACCGGACTTCGAGACACATATAGTGTATTTGAATAGAGTCGCAGAATGCCTGAAAGCTGCAAATTTGACGATTGGGTTAAAAAAGCACAGTTTTGTTTCAAATCACTTAAATACCTGGGATTTATCATTGGCGGGGGTACTCTACGCACGGATCCAGCAAGAGTCACAGCAATAGAGCAGATTCCGATTCCTCGATCAGTGCGCGAAGTTCGTGCGTTTTTAGGAACCACTGGATGGTACAGGCGGTTCATCCGGAACTTCGCGTCTTTAGCAGTGCCACTCACAGACGCGCTGAAGTCCAGAGGTGGAAAGAAGTTCGTGTTGGGCGAGGATGCTGTGAAGGCAGTCCAATCATTGAAGAAGGCAATGACGACTGCTCCGGTCCTCGTCCACGCTGATTTCCGGAAGAGATTTTACGTCCAGTGCGACGCATCACATGCCGGTGTGGGAGCCGTTCTCTTCCAGCTAGACGAGTCCGAGCACGAGAGACCGATAGCGTATTTCTCTGCGAAGCTAAATAAGCACCAGCTCAATTACTCGGTCACCGAGAAAGAGTGCCTGGCCGCAATCATGGCGATTCAAAAATTTCGGCCATATATCGAGTTAATGCCTTTTACGGTCATCACTGATCATGCGAGCCTGAAGTGGCTCATGTCCCTTAAAGACTTGAGTGGTAGGTTGGCCAGGTGGTCACTGCAGCTCCAGGCGCTAGACTTCACGATCGAGCATCGCAAGGGTGTCGATAACGTAGTAGCAGATACGCTCTCGCGAAGTCTAGGTGCCGAGGTAGCGGATCTGCAGGGTTCCGAGTTCGATCCGAGCGAGGCCTTGGGATTCCAGACAAATGAATTCCAATCTGAGGAGTATCAAGAGTTAGTTCGAGAGGTGGAGGAGAACAAGGAACACTTACCAGATTTAAAGGTTGAGGGCGGAGCGATATTTAAACGGATCATGGTTAATCGGTTGGAAGAAGAGCTTGATGGGTCGACATGGAAGTTGTGGGTGCCAGCGTCTCTCACTCATGAGTTGGTGAGGAGAGCGCACGAGGAGCACACAGCGGCACATGGCGGCGTAGCCAAGACACTGCATGCTTTGCGGAGGCAGTACTTTTGGCCGAAGATGGCAGTCCAGGTAGCGGAGTTTGTCCGAAATTGCGGCCTCTGTAAAGAGACGAAGGCGACAAATTTTAGGATGCAGGTCGGGATAGGAGCTGAGGTGGTCACGGAGAGGCCGTTCCAAAAGCTCTATATCGATTTTTTGGGCAAATATCCGAGATCGAAGCGAGGTCACGCGTGGATCTTCATAGTGGTGGATCATTTCACCAAGTTCACTTTCTTGAAGGCCATGCGTGACGCGACTGCGAGCTGCGTGGTGAGTTTTCTGGTGCAGGAGGTGTTCCTAAAGTTTGGTGTCCCTGAAGTGATTCACTCAGACAATGGCCGACAGTTTACGGGCAAGGTCTTCGAGGAGATGACCCAAGCTTATGGAATTCACCACCTGCGAACCGCGGTATACTCACCACAAAGCAATGCAGCAGAGCGGGTAAATCGATCGGTATTGGCGGCGATTAGGGCTTACCTGGAGTCGGACCATCGGGAGTGGGACCTGTATCTGCCAGAGATTGAGGTGGCGTTGCGCAATAGCGTCCACACAGCGACAGGGGTGACACCGTTCTTCGCGTTGTTTGGCCAACATTTGATGTTGAACGGCGCACAGTATGCACTCGGACGCAAACTCAAGTCACTATGTGAACACGAATTCGCATCGTTAGGCAGGGCAGACAGGCAGAGGCTGATCCAGGAGAAGATTCAGAAGCAGCTACATGCCGCGGATGAGCGGAGCAGCCTGCGCTATAATGAGCGAGCGCGAGAGCTACATCTAACTCCAGGCCAGGAAGTGTTCAGGCGCAACTTCAGCTTGAGCAACTTTAGCAAGGCATACAACGCAAAGTTTGCTCGAAAGTTCCTCAAAGCGAGAGTCGTGAGGGCCATTGGCTCCAATATGTACGAGCTGGAGGATGAGCAAGGGCGTCTGGTCGGGGTGTTTCACTCCAAAGATATCCGGCAATGATGGGCAGAGGAGCGAACGATAGTTGATGGTGTAGTGTGGGCGTGGGCCTACGTTGGGCGCGGCAGAATTGGGGCAACGCTCGAGACCAAACACCAGTCCCATGCAGACGAATATTTGCGCCACTTTCCTTGTTGGGCCGGGCTGAAATCTTCGTGCCGGTGTTGCATCTGGGTCTGGTGGCCGATTAATTTTATAAGTAAGAGCCAGTGTGACCGTGGTCGGCGAAGAAAAAAAGACACAGCACAGGCGATAGGCCGATAGTTCGGCCATATTGCATAGGAGAGAGGGCGTATAAGAGTGCGTGGGAGAGAGAGAGAGTAAGTTTTTTTTTGTATGCGTGGGCGGCTTGCAGAATGCACCGAAATATGGGTCAATGCCAAGGGCGATCGGCCGTTGACTCGGAGACCCGTTGCGTGTGCAGAGAGAGAGAGCAAAAAAGTTTGGCATAGCAACAGCCGATTGTGCGGCTCGGCGGGCAATTGGTTAACAACCCCCCCTGAGGTGACAGAGCTAGCCGGTTGCCCCACGGAACCAAGCCGAGTCGTAACAATCTTGTCTTTTACATAATTTTTTATTCGATAGTTTTTGTCTAAAACTCTACAAGCTTGAACTTTCTGGCAGCCCTGTATTTCAGTGGGCGCGAGTAGGTAAACAGAAACCAAACAGCTGATAATTACAATGAAGTGTAATGTATAAATAATACAATATTTATAATATAGTGTAAATATGGGACTGTAAGTGGCTTAGCAGGTAAGTATTTTACTATGGGCCTTCCCTAAAGAGCTCTTGTGGGGGGCGGATTGGCAGAAATTACATGCGTGTGAGTATGATGGTAAATTTGTGTTTATACACGCACAATCGAATTAAATTGAACAAATTAAACAACTTATTTTACAGGAGATACAATGAGTGAATGGACAGCATCAAACAAGGACAAAATCTGGATCGTTTCGGCAACGAGCTGACTAAACCAGCTGGAGTGCATGGGGATGCTGCGCCTGCGCTGATGTTGGCTGTTGCTGTTGCTGGAGCCTGCGGCTGCGCATATGTTTGTGGCACTTGGCGAGCCTATGGTAGCAACTGCGTCAAGTGCCGGCAGGGACGAACTCACTCGCAATCCTTGTGTATGCTGCGTCTGGTGCCCACGTTGTTGTGCTGTTGTAGGGTAGTAGCTGCTGTGGCTCCCGTGCCTCTCGTCTGCCGGTCCCTCGTTCTGTGCTGTGTGTGTGTGTGTGTGCGTGGATGTTCCGTCTGATTCCCACGTCGTGTGTTAACGGTGTGTGCGGGTAGCTGCTGCGTCGGCTGAGTGTCACGTACGTATATTTGTTTATGATTCGGCGTGTTATTGATTGTTATTAATTTTTATTTTACAGATTTCTTTCTGTCAATTTAACGCGTTCCCGTACGTCGACACTTTTCAGCGAACCAGCTCCCAAACCAGACTAATTTTTCCTTCTTCCGTAACCTAATTATCTCCTGTCAAAATTCTCCTCCTGTCATCTTCTATTTCTTGATCCTCCTCTATCCTAGGTTTTAAATGTTTTGGTCGACGCTGATTGGTCAAGCTGTTGCTACATGTTTCGCCTGTGGCCCATAGGTGGCGTTGGTAACAGCTGGTGACAATCGATATATGTATCAGCGCCGACCATAACACAACACATTGCAATTATATTTTTAGTGTCCCAACAGACAGATTTTATTAATAAAACGATGACAAAATTTCATAATTGTGATAACAATAAATAAAATTTATTAGTATTATTCTGAGCTGCCTAAGAACAGAGAGCAGAAAATTCTGACCATCTTATTGTGCCCTGCATTACTGCTACGGCCGTTTGGCTTTTGTGTAATTTAGCCAATGGTGTTATTTCTAACAATTTAGTAGAACATGCGGTATAAATTTCTGCATTTCCGAAAGTATTGTATGCGACTTTTTTCAGAATAAAAAAATAATCTCCATGATTCAAACATTTTCTTTGGAAAATTATGATTCGAGTTAGGGAAGTTGGACTGATAATAACCAAATTGTATGGCTATTTAACTGAAAATTCTAATTCTGGCAGGTCGGCGAATCTAACCAGAGAGCCACCGGACCACCAAAACTGTATTGTCGACAAAATGTTTTTAAAAAAAATTTATTAAACTATCCTGTAAAAGTGCGATATGAAATGTAGTGTAAAAACTAATGAATTGCCTCTGGATTAAACTAATTTAATGCTAATCTATTTTAGTTGATATTTTATAATTTTGATCAATGCAGTCAAAACCAGTTTTGCTACCTGGATTCATATTCAACGCTACTATGGCTGAGTTATTATTTTTTTTAAATTCGCCACTGAATTTCACAGACATTTGCTGCAACTCAAGATTAATATTTCCATAGATTAATCGATCGTGGAGTTTCTGTTGCAGCATGGCAAGCTTTCCCAGGTACTGCAGCTGTCCTTTGGACAACGGGCGTGCGGTAAAATTGCGAGCGGATTCGCTATCCTGTAACGAAAATTAATCCTTATAAATAACAAGAAATAAAAGTATAGTAGCCTTGTAGAGACACACGGTATACACTTGATGTGATCTGTCAGTCGTCCTATGTGCTTCCCTCTGAAGAGGCATAGTAACAATAATGCTTACCCCATTAATCTCATCACAGGTTAGTTCGGACGGTGGCATATTGAAAGTCTGTAATATGGCATCTCTTAATGGGCAGTACTCTCGCTCCCGGCGAGCCACACACAAGGCCACAAACGTGTCGCAGACTCCGTTAATTTGTAGCTTGTCCTTGTGAAACAACAAGTCGCATATACGATGACTGTAATGCATTATTTTCCTAGGGTATTCCGATTCCAGAAGCGCCGCAAGTGGCTTAAAAATGCCACCCAATGCCCTCACATCGAACACATATGTGTTATTTGCTGTGGCAATTACGATGACGGATAGTTTGCAGTGCCGTCCATAGAAGCTTGGTTCCACCACAACCGAAATTTCAGCCTGGTCGCGTATGTCGTCGAGTGCCAGGTGATACGATTGATCCGTTTGCTGAATGAATATAATTCGCTTCAATTTCTTATCCAGTGACTGTAACTCGTGCGGCAGCAGAGGAACACATTTTATTGTATTGCATTTCCAATTAGCTGCAGTTTTGAATGACTCGACGCTGATATCGTCGTCGCTATTATTGCCATTACAATTCACAAAATTGTCTGTACTATCATTATTTTTATTATTCATCATTTACGTGTAAAAAATCAGTTGCGTTAAAATCAACAATCGACAAAAAGAGTGCAAGATTTGTCATTTACCAAGTTTATACGACAGCTTAAATAGGTTTGAGTGGAATGGAGTTACACTGCAATTTTCCTATGCGCCTTAACGCGGAAAGTGATTGAGCAAGGCTTGCTTTTTAAGTCTGTTCCTATTTTGATAAACTTTTATCGCTTTAAATTTATTTTGTCATTGCGATATACCATATATTGTTGAAGAACACGATAAGAAAATGATATACTGGCAGCTATAAGCACTAACCTGCCGCATAAACGTAGTAATACAAAGCTGCAAAAGAGAAAAACGGAATAGGCAAAATAGCAATTAGAGATGAACACATAGGGTGATTGTCACGTCATATGACACTTGACATGTTTCGATCAATGAAGAGACAATTCTCACGCATTTCACATCACTAACAAAAAAAAAAATACAATTTAATAATTCGCATTATTTTCAAAGTGAAAACTCTTGAAGTAAGATTAAGTTATTCATGCTCTTCGGCTAAAATTGCAATTTCAGTTATAGTGACAAAAGGTTGACCAATTTATTAAATGGCCTCTCTATGGCTTGACAAAGTTAGACTGTCAATCAGGGCCAAGGGGCCCTGTGTACATACATATTTGCAATAAGCCCAATTTCAAAACTCGTTGAGTGAGGCAAATTGCGAGCACAGATATTGCCAAATTTACTAATTGCAATTGACTTTGAATTAAATACAATCACACGAGGGTGTTGTGTCCTTGCTTGTGCATTTATGTAAAACCGGTAATAAAAGGAGTTAACTGTCATGGTAGCCAGACGACAGACAGACGGACAGTCTGCAGGCAAACAAAAGCCAAAATCAATTGCAACTACTCAAAGTTGCTATGTTGCTAGGTTTCTGGTGCGGGTCGCTTTGGCGGCTTTTTAAGCTAGCCCAACATTACTCGTACACTCTAAATTTTTAAGTATTTGCCTTCAATGTACTGGATGGCAAGTAGCACAGTTTTAATATTTCAGACTCTGGCTGTAATAACACTAGGTAAGCACTTAAGTTTGTTATATAAACACAAATTAATATTGCAATCTCTTTTAATTTTAGTTGACTTTTTGCATTCCTTGTCCACACCTGGAATCCGCACTGATTAAGGGACTTACAAACGCTAAGCGGCTGTGAGGCGAAGAGGTTAATTGCTTTGTAAGCGGCTTAATGAAAAAATGTGAAGCTAACCACGCGGCAGCCAACGCATCTGCTGCTGACGCTGAGTCAACTTAATTGGCGCACGAGGCGCATACTTAATGCGCTTAGATGCGGACCAGGCTCATCGTCTCATTGCCTTTGCCATTGCCATTGCTATTGCAGAAGCCGCTTTTGTGCTTCTAATTAGATCCAACGGGAAACCAACGGAGACTCACTGCATTTTCAGACGAATCCCAAAAAATTAAATCGTAAGAAGGCAAAATTCAGCTGAATGTGTTCAATAAGTAAAATTAAGTAGCATTTATTGTTGTATTCTGATTTGATAAAATCGCCATGTAAATTTTAGTCAATTTAATATTAAATTTAATGATTGTTTCAAAAAGGATTCAGCAAGTACTTACAATTTTCTGTGGCCTTAGATTATGATTAGAAGTTCTTAAGTTGTGTTTAGAAAATTCAAATTGAAGTTGAAAGTCAGAGTTATTGTAAATTTAATTTTAATCACATGCTCATATATAAGCGAAATACGTTGATGAGAGATATGCGAATTGTGTGTATGCAAATGAAGAGGACCTTCTAATTATATATTCCGATTGCGCGGTTGGGAATGTATTTGAATTTTGTAAATTGAATGCGTAACATAAGCCAATCCTTCGAGGGTCAATTGGGAGCAAGACTTGTGATATGGCACTGATTTGATGTCACGACTTAAATCAACAATAACAAGCGACAGCAACAACATAAACAGCAACAACAACAGGGACAACAGCCGCGGTAACATCGACAACAACAAGAATGGAGCTGTTTTGAACACGCGACGACAACAAAAATAAATAATACGAAAAAAATAAAATAAAATAAATGAACGGCTGATTGCGTTGGCGTTTGGGCTTTTGATACTTATGCATGTGTAACATGAAAATGGCTTTGCATGTTGTTCTACGAGTATGTATGCCCAGCAGCAACATCAGTAACAACAGCAACAATACAAATAGCAACAACGTAGCACTAATTACTCTAATTGTATACGGGAGGCGGTGTGGAAGCACTTCGAGCAACGATGACGACTAAACTCCAATTTGGACTTTGACTTTTGTCTGCCAAACTTTTGCCACACAATGTCGGAGTTGAACTCGTGACAGTTTCAGGTAAATACATAGTACATCTGAATAAAATGCAATTGTTTACATCAACACGCCATTGCTCTTGCTGATCCTAATTTACTAAGCGGAGCCAGAAAGGTGCACAAGCACTCGAGCGGACGAGGGCCAATCTTAAGCGAGCCTACAAAAACACAATGTATAGTATTGTTGCAGTTGGACGAAGCAAAATTCTACAATATTTGATTTATTACAGCACATTTCGAGGTTTTCATTGTAGATGTTTTAAAAGTGTAATTATTTTTAAAGATGTTTAAATTTATTTAAAAATTTTAAATCCTTAAATACATTCCCGAAATCCTTGTGCATATATGAAATCCTGAAAAGATTTTTATGAGAAGCAATTGCGTCGTGTGCGAACCGATCACGTGTTCAGCTCTGCTGTGTTGTTGTGAGTCTTGTGTTGCCCGTTAACGTTAACGTCATAGGGCTAGAAAAGGTTGTGGCACGTTGGCATCGCGTGCTCGACGTGTGCCGACTGTTATTACGTATACGCCAGCGCGGCCAACAGTGTGTAGAAATAAAACATTAAATTACGTAGGTCACCCGCCATTGTTTCTCTTTCGCTCTGTGACTGTGACTGCGACAGCGACTGGGGCAGGTGTGGCACACACGTAATCCGTGTGCACGTATCTGAAATTTTAAGCAATCAGACTGAGGGGCAGGCAGACAGACAGATAGTAGTCATACATACAGTAGTCAGACAAGGGAGAGACAGTCAGACCGAGTGGATTTGGAGCGTTGTGGACCGCCTGCGGTTTTCGTTTTGAAGTGGCCTTTAATAGTTTGCTGTCTGCAACTGCAGCGAAATGTGGCACATAGTAGATTGCTGCCTGTGTTCGTGTGTGTGTATGTGTGGTTGTGGCGTGCTGTTGGCAAACCAAAGAGCAGTTTAATGAAATAGCAAAGAAAATTGTGGCCGCTAAAGTTGTACATACGAGGAAATGGCACTGCTGCAACGCCAACTGAAATTGTAATTATGCCGCAATTGCAATGACTGCTAAGCGAGACTCGCATTTCAGATGACCACAAAGCGAATTTACATACAATGCTCCGCAGAGTAGGACGAACTAGACCATTAAGTTGAACATCAGTTTGGCATAAACAATGGCTACATACATTCATATATGCAAATGCGCAATTTACGATAAATTATCACAGGATCTGTTTATATTATCCATCTCATGAACATTAGCAAATTTAAGAATTAATATAAATATAATTTTTTATTTTCCAAAGATTATTAATATTTTCAGACCCCGCATTTTAAAACAGTACAGGGGACTTTATTTGTAACTTTGTCACAAATAAAAAGTGTGTAACAGGCCGTCTGTAAGAGTGCCTAGATCTCAGAGACTATAAGAGCTAGAGACTCCAAAGATGGTATCTAAGTTCGTCTGTATTGCATGCAGATCAAGTTTGTTTTAGATTTGAGATCGGACCACTATATCATATATGTAGCTGCAATAGGAACGATCAGTCGAAAATCAAGCCTTAGTATGAACAACTTTTTTGTGCATTTAGGATGTTCCGTAACATTCTGGCCAAGTTTGGTTGAAATCAGTCTACTATATCGTATAGCTGCCATTGAACGGTCAAAAATTAAGACTAAGTATGAGCATTTTTGTTGTTTCTGGAGTGTTTCGGCGTGCCTACACTTGGCTGTGGCCGCACCTACATATGTTTTCTGTGCTTTAATAAATATTTTATAATTGTTGTATTGTAAATATATCATTAAAATATTTAGTACATAATATTTGATATTTGTAGCGATTTATATTATTTTATTTTAAGCAAGTCTTGTTATTTCCATAGTAAGTACGGGGTCTCCGACAGTCGAGTATGCTCGACTTTAGCACCGTCTACTAGTTTATTACAAATTGAATATTTCTTTTGTATTCAGCGACATTGAAATGTTTTGGCAACTGTTTATGAAAAACAGGTTGGGAACAAATTTGATTATAAAGTTTTTGCTTGAGCAATGACAAAAGAAACAGAAAATATAATCGAATGTGAATTTTGGTTTTGTATTTAATGCGTCCGAAATTAATACTAATATTACAGATAACCATAAAGCGAGTTGCAACATTAGCTACTTCTAATTAAAAATAGCAATTATTTAAATTTATCAAATGAAACATAATGTGTATTATATAGGATATGATTTATTTTTACTCAAGGTAATGAAGATGATTCTTTCAACATTTAATACTACATATTATTTAAGAAGAGTCATCATAGTAACTAACATATTGGGGAGACTTCTGTTGTCTGCGCGAGACGTTGAAATAAGAAAATCGGGAATAGTTCCGAGCGCTGAGGGATTCGCTGAAGCCCTCGGGCATATGGCAGTCATTTAATGTGGGACTGTTGAGCTTGATGAGTATGGCAAATGACTCAGCCTGCTTCAGCAATTTTGAGCGGGCAGGACCCTCGGCGAATTCTTGGGGTGTCATGGTTAGAAAGCGTATCTTCTTCACGGCCTGTTGCAAGATGCTAGCATCTATCTTGTGGATCGTGTTTGTCGCTGCGTCATTAGCATCGCAATCAATGATCATCACGTTCTCGTTCACAGCTGCCATGCTGATATCCGCATTCGAAGGGCAGGAGGGAGAGACTGCAGAATCAGTTGGTGAAACGTTGTCCCTGTGCTCCGTACTAGATGTGGGAAAAACTTCATCATTGCCATTCTCGTTGAGAATTCCTTGTTCACTGGCAAGCTTAAGCAGAAAGTTGAAGAGTTCCAGCTCAGAGATACCGAGACAATCTTGATCCAGCACGTCCATCAATGTCTCTGCCTTAATGCTTAGGCAGCTCGGATGATAGAAAACATCATACGAATTTTCCTTTATAAATTCCATGGCGCTCTGCATCAGATCGGTCTCTTCAAACCATTTGGCGAACTCATAAATACACCACACGTTCTTCGCATTCATTTCTTTAATCAGATAATCCACGCAATTGGTAATCAACACATGTGGCAACATGTATTTCTTTGCCCCATACGCCAGTCTACTTGCCATGTTAGCGGAACCGATTGCAATGCGGTCTGTGTAAATGTATTCGAGAATTGCTTCAAATACATCCGGATGAATGTCCGTTACGGGTATGGGATCCGTCTGCTCTGGAAGACTGCCAAAGAACATTGTCTCAAACACGGGGGACCCCATTGCTAGAATCTGCTTGTGAGCAGCAAATAGGCGTTCATCTGGCGACTTCCCCACCAAAAATCGGCAATCCGTCCATTTCTGGGAACGCAGCAGATAATCACCACGCTGCTTGATCTGCGTTAAGTCTCTTTGCCAGTCCATTATTAATTGTTCTCAGAAGTGAACAGAACAATTGAGAATGGTAAAGAATATCGATAATTAGTCGATTCCTCAGTGATGCACATAGTATAAGCAATCGATATTCGTTTTAGCTTGAGTAACTTTAAATTTGAATTGTGAATAATGGGATTCTAAGCGTTTTAGATTTGGTTTAGATTATTTTCAACCAAATCTAAATCTGTTGACGGAACGACCCTTTTTGCACACTGATTATTTTTAGATTTCGTGAACAGCTGGCAACATCCTAAAAAGCATTAAATATATATTTATAAAAACTTTAAATGCATAAGAATTACGTTTTCCATATTGATATGTCAGCAGAAACGCACACCAACTGTCACACAAATAATGAGTTTTAATTTGAAACCATATCGAAATCAAATCAAAAGGAAAACGAAAACAGTCTCAGAGCTGATTTCACGAAATCAATTAGTAAGACCACATTTCCCTGATTTGCTCAGGGCACACTGAAAATTTTGTATTTTGTATAACAGCTGACTGCGAAATCTAAACCAAATCTAAAACACTTACCGGAATCCCATTAATATTTATATAATGAAGAAATTTAATCTTATCACAGAATCTTGTATATATTATTATAGTAGTACATTAGTTAGGTTAGGTTAGGGCGGTGTCGACCAAAAGTCGACCCACTTAGGCCTTGGATAGGCCCATTGTGATGCCGCGAGATCATTCCCCCTCTGCCAGAGAGGGACACTAAGTAGACTAAGTTAAAAGGGAGCCCAGTTTGAAAGTTTAACAAAAAGGGCTATTCTACTTGGTGCCAGCGTAGCGAGTTCGCCTAGACTGGTGAGGAAGGGTTTTCCCAGAGTTCTTCGTCTTCTGTTGCTTAAGGCTGGGCAGAAGCAGAAGAAGTGTTCTGGGGATTCCTCCTCTTCCTCATCCCTGCAGCTCCTACAGAAATCATTGTAGGGGGCTTTCAATCTGAGGGCATGTATGCCCACTAGCCAGTGGCCCGTTATGGAGCGGATCACGCGAGAGCAGTCGGTTCTGCTTAGATTGCACAGTGCTTTAGATCGGGCCTTGTCAGTATGGGGCCAGGTCTGTCGTGCCACGCGACAGTTGGGTGTACTGTACCATTGTACATTGTGTTTTTCCTCGAAAAGGTTGTTGAGCATTAGCTTGCAGGTCGCCAGGGGCATACTGATGTCCTCTTTGTCTGGAAGGAGGGTATCAGTCGTGCCCCGTCTGGCTAATTCATCAGCAATACAGTTACCTTGGATATCTTGGTGCCCAGGTACCCAGACTAGGCATATGTCGAAAAGCTCTGCCATCTCATGTAGAGATCTGCGGCATTTCGAGACTGAGGTCGACTTCGAAGTGGTCGATGCGATGGACTTGATAGCCGCTTGGCTATCACTATATATGTTAATTTTGCCTGGAGTGGCTTGGGACTTCTTTAAAAAGATTAGAGCTTCATTTATTGCTAGGATTTCAGCCTGAAACACACTGCAGTGGTCCGGGAGCCTAAATGAGTGATTAATACACAATTTTTGAGAAAATACTCCGCCTCCTACTTGATTATTCAATTTAGAACCATCAGTATAGAAGGATAGAGCATTCGAGTGCCCTGGTGGTTCAGTGATCCAGTCCTCTCTGCGAGGAATGAGTACGTTAAACGGAGTTGTTACGTGCTCGGTCGGCACGCAACAATCCGTTTTTGGGGGAATGATGGCATTTTCCTTTAAAATAAGGGAGTGTCCGGAATGGGAATCTCCCCAGTTGCTGGTATCTCTAATACGGATAGCCGCCAGGGTGGCTACTGCTTGACTTGTCTGTTGGATTGGAGGAAAGTTTAGGATGGCATCAAGAGCATCTATTGGTGTTGTGTTTAGAGCACCTGTGATGCAGATTTCAGCCATTCTTTGTACCTTGTTTATTTGTTTCTTGATGGACTGCTTTGATAGAGCGGGCCACCAAACTAATATACCATATAGCAAAATGGGCCTGATTATGGCTGTGTATAGCCAGCGGACTATATACGGGGAGTACATTAGTTAGGAGCATGTAATTCTTACAAATTATTAGTAAAGTAAGAAATTTTGTAAACATAGCTATATTCTTAACAAATAGAACAGGGATGTGCACGCGTGCAAATCAGCTGCAGCGTTGTCAACTTTGACCGTTAAAACAGGCCAGATTAGAATAATCAGCTGTGCACGACAAACAAATACATAACATTGATAACAACAAAAAAGAGAACATTTACCAATTGGATAGGATAAAAGCAGTAGCAGCGATTAATACCCTAATTGTTAAATTAAGTATTATTATTTATAAAAATCCAATCAACATGTATTTTGTCGGTCAAAGAGTTCAAAGAGCTCAATTCGGCTTTTATTTTGCTGCTTGTTCGTCGCGATTTCTGTTCAAAAAGATTTCGACTAGTCGAAACAACGATTCAATCGATGTTTTGAAAGGTACAAAAAAAGATGCCCCGCAAATTTTCTGAGCTGCCCATGTTTAGCACGGTTGCCACTTAAAAATATCAGATTGAGCCAAAAACAGACAAAAAATGAGCCAAATTGACTAAAAAAGAGCCAAAACTTTTTTTTGCAGTTAATTTGATTTTTGCATTTAATTAAAAAAAAAATATTTCGTTCACAAACACTTAAAGCAATAACACATATTCACATTTTCATCTTAATTTAGTGATTATGTTATTAAATAAAAATACATATTTATTTTTCAACCTAAAACTATACAAAAAAACTGATTCTGAACTGATGAAAAAAAGAGCCAAATCGAAAAACAAAGTGCCATTGCGCCAGCAGGAAAAAGTAGAGCCAGTTTTGGCGCAAAAACGCCAATTGTGGCAACCGTGATGTTTAGGTACAGCGTACATAGGTTTAGAAATGGCCTTACAAAATAATTTCGAGCATGTTTGCAACTCTTTTTTTTATATGGAGTTTTGGCCTTGCAAACATATTTTCGGCTAGAGCGTACTACGCTTAAGCAAATATCCCATCCGGTACAAATGAATGTATCAGCCAAAATGCTTTGCGGAGTGGAAAGTGTTACCGATCTGACAATATTGTTCGAGTGGAACAACAACAACAACATAGCAACTGCGCAGCTTGAGTCAGGGCATTTTTGACACTTTTAATTTATGACCATCATAAAAATCAACAACAACAACATAGTAAAGACGCAGTGTGAGTGTCTCTGCTCGACTTGCGGATCGCGCTAACGGCGTTTTTTTACGCTGAGTGAAACAATAAAGTCGGTTTGAAGATTTTATAATTTTTATAAAGTGGTTTAATATAATCAGACCTGTTCTGGTTTTCGCTTGTTTTTCTTTTGCGAATTTCAATCAATGACCGAAAAATCCTGCAAGCTACACTCCGAATTTCCCTCTCACATTGTGTTGAGTACTTTTTAGAAGAGCTGTGCTGAAAAATGTTCTGAGCGAAACAGACATTGGCGTCAAACGATATTCTGCCTGTCAAAATGTGTATTTATTCATCAAATATTAATTTAATCATAACCTATGATTCATAAGTGGAAACATTTTTCGTTATAACTTTTGTACTTTTGAAAGTGAGGGTTGATTTCAGTGTAGAAAATATATTTTTGCAGAGTTGTCAATAGCACAGTATTTTTTTAAGCCCAATTTAGACGGTCGGTTTCCGACCGACACTTTTTGAACGATGGAAAATGTTGCCATTCACATGATTCGCATTGCGTTCACATCGTATGTTCGATTACAAACTGACGCTCTAAAATTTTGCGTGCTCACACGAGACCGACGATTTATTAACGTAGTGTCGGTCGGAAACCGATCGTGTAAATTGGGCTTTACAAAAATAATCAGGACTGTTCCAAAATGCCGAACGTTTTCAAAAAGTAAAAACGAAACGTACGTTTAACTGTTTGCTGTTCCCAATTCCGACCAAAATGAACTTGTTTTTACTTTTCGAGCTTGGTTTCGTAAACGTTGCGAAAATTCGTATTAAATTAGACTGAATCTTTGTTGTTCGAAGTTTGTTATTTTATTGAGGCAACTCCAGCAGCTTTCGACTGCGAGAGTTGGTATGGATAACAAAAATTTAATTGAAATTGAAAAATTGCTTTTCATGCAATATTTTATAGATGCTTATAAAAAAATTCTTTTAATATATGTATTAGAGATGGACGCGGGCCTCATTTTTCAGGCCCGGCCCGACCCGAGCCCGAAATTCCCAGTGGAAAAAAGACCCAAGCCCGCCCGATATTTTTGTTGTAAAGCCCGAAACCGCCCGGCCCGGCCCGAAAAATTAGAAAAAAAAATTTTAATTTATTTAAAATTTGTTGATAATAAGGAAAAACTTTCGTTGCGCGATGTTTAAAAATTTCAAAATGCAATAGATTTTGACGTGTTTCGGGCTTTGAAGTTAGGCCCGAGCCCGGACCGGCCCGACCCGAAATGAGATTTTTCGGCCCGAGCCCGACAATTTTTTAAAAGGCCCATGGGACCCGAGGCCGGGCCCGGCCCGTGCCCATCTCTAGTATGTATAATTCCACTATTTAAGTTGAAGTAGTGATGTTATAGATTCTAAAAATGTTCAACATTATTATAATTTTCAGTTTATAATTTTAGGTATTTATTTTAATGCTTAAAATTGCGTTTACTTTTAAATCCAGTGGCTCTACAGTACACGTTTTGAAAACGACAATTATTGTCGATTTTCGGAGTTCGTAAAAGCAATCAACTCGTTTTGTGGCAATTCGACCCGTTTTCGGAATTCGGAAAAGACCCGAATATGTTTTCTTTGCATTGAACTCTTAACAGTTTTGTCCAAACTTTCATTTTAAAAACAGATATTGGATTCTTTACTTTACGCAATACTTAAAAATTCGGAAATTGTTGTTTAAAATATGTACCAATATATTTACTTATAACTTCACATACAAGGACAGCCCCAATATGTAAATTTGTCATTCACTTTCACAAATACTTGCGGAAATTAAAACAGGTCGAGCAAATCCCACAACAATTTTAGGTTAGAGTCTCATCAATTTTGAGGTTTGATAAACAAAAATAATTTAAAGATCAAGATCAATTTGAATATTTTTTTATTTATCTGATGATGCAAAATTATTCCTAAAGCATTGGATTATTTTTGTAAGTATTTTGATTTCATTTTGATTTTATGCTAAGCAGTCCAGAATAATCGATTTATTTTATCCGAAAATAAAAATCGGAACAAGCCTGATTTTTTAAATTTATACAATAAAAATATGTTAAATATTTTTATTCTCTGCATTATATCGGATATAATAATGTTTTATTCATACTCAAATTAATGAGCATGTTTTGATTCGTTCAACATTTAATACTATATATTATTTATGTTGCGTATAACAAAAATCAAAAGTAAATAAAAACATATACATAAATGAAAACAAAATAGTAATTAAAAAAAGCAGGTAACATTTTAGAAATTCAGCGTCATGGATGCTGGTTCAAGGATATCTCATCAACTCATCTCTTCACCTTTTCTCCCTTAAGTGGGCCCCAAGGTCTGATAGGGTAAGAGTTCTGCGCGGGATAACGATTGTCTTGAAGCGTCTATCTTGACGGTACTCTGAAAATTGGGAAGAGTTCCGAGCGCTGCGGGAAACATTGAAACCCTCGGGCATATTGCAGTCATTTAATGTGGGACTGGTGAGCTTAATGAGTATGGCTAGTGACTCTACCTGCGTAAGTAAATTTGAGCGGGCAGGACCCTCGGCGAACTCTTTGGGTGTCATGGTAAGAAAGCGGGTCTTCTTCACGGCCTCTCGGATCGGACCATCAGTTGGTAAAACGTTGTCCTTGTGCTTAGTAGAACTTGTGGGAAAACCTTTATCATTGCCATTCTCGTTGAGATTTCTTTGTTCACTGGCAAGCTTAAGCAGCAAGTTGAAGAGTTCCAGCTCAGAGATATTAAGTCGATCTGGATCCAGCACGTCTACCAATGTGTCTGCCTTAGTGATTAGGATTCTCGAATTAGAGAGAACTAAGCGCGTATTGTTTTGTATAAAATCCATGGCGTTCTGCATCAAATCGGGCTCGTCGAATATTTTGGCACACTTATAAATACGCAACACGTTCTTTAGTTCCATTTCTTTAATCAGATATTGCACGCAATGACTCACCACATGTGGCAACATGTATTTCTTTGCCCCATACGCCAGTCTACTTGCTATGTTAGCGGAACCGATTGCAATGCTAGAATCTGCTTGTGAGCAGAAATAAGGCGTTGATCTGGCGACGTCCCACAGTGGGGCCATTGCTCATTTTACTTTCCAAAAATCATAACTTTTGAACAGAATGAGATAATCGAATAATTTAAATGGCATATATTAGATAACTCTTCAAGCTATGAAATGAATGATTTAGAAAAGTGCCACGCCCCAAAGATACTTACTTAGGCGCTATCAAAGTTGAAATTTGTGAAATTTGAGAAAAAAAATAAATTTTATGGCACCTAAAAATAAATATTTTTAAAAATTTTTGATTTTTTTTGTTTTATTTTTAAGGATTTTATATTTAAAAATTACTTTCAAAAAATTTGAAAACAGATTTATAATATGTCAAATTGGTTGAAATCGGACTACAATATCATATAGATGTTATAGGAATTATGTCAACATATGAAATTCTGATAATTCACACCGGAAAACAAAACAAATTTTTTTGAAAAAAAAAATTGTTTTTAAATTTTTTGAAAGTAATTTTTAAATATAAAATCCTTAAAAATAAAAAAAAAGAAATCAAAAAATTTAGAAAATATTTATTTTTAGGGGCCATAAAATTTATTTTTTTCACAAATTTCACAAATTTCAACTTTATTAGCCCCTAAGTAAGTATCTTGGAGGCGTGGCACTTTTCTTAAGCATTTATTTCATAGCTTAAAGAGTTATCTATTATATGTCATTTAAATTGTTCGGTTATCTCATTTGGTTCAAAAGTTACGATTTTTGCAAAGTAAAATCAGCAATGGCCCCACTGTGCGTCCCCACCAAAAAGCGGCAATCCGTCCATTTCTGGGAACGCAGCAGATACACTGATAAAAAAGACCACTTTCTTAAATCAAGAACATTCATCTTAAATATTTTGTTCTTGAAATAAGAATATTTTAAGACCAAATTACTAAAACTAAGAATATTAATCTTGAAAATCGTAAGTTCTTTATATAAGAATAAAATTCTCAAATTTAAATATTTTGTTCTTGATATAAGACCATTTTAAGACCAAATTACTAAAACTAAGAATATTATTCTAAAATATGTTAAGTTCTTAATATAAGAATAAAAATCTTAGAACTTAGATCTTATTTTCTTAAAATAAGAACAAAAATCTTAAAATTCTTTCACTTCTTGAGTCCAATAATTCACAACTGGTTCTGGCTTCTCAATGATGACCTAAGGCTTGGATCGCTGGTCAAGTCAGCACAACGGTACTGATAATAGAGATTGGCATCTCTTGAAACAGCTGTATACCGATCAATGCTCCTTGCGTTCTGCAAGTGTTTTGTGTATTGTTTTTGTTGTTTAGTGTCATATCGACATTACTAGACTTCAAGTTAACTAAAACTTACTTCATGATTCTTAAATTGTTAAGAAGCTTAATCTTAATTTGAGATTTTTTGCCTTGAGTATTCAAAACTTTTTGGTCTTAAAATAAGAACACATAATCTTAAAAAAATAATAAGTTTTATTCTTATAATAAGATTTGTGGTCTAAAAAATATAAGAATTCATGGTCTTAAAAATAAGAACTTGGTCTTAATTAAAATGTTCTTAGAATCAAGATGTGTTTTCTTACTTCAAGATTTTCATGTTCTCGACGCATTTTTTAGACCAATGTTCTTAGTTCTGAGACCAAAATCTTGATTTTAGATTCTTTTTTTTATCAGTGTAGTTTGTGCCAAGAATTTGATCATCAAATTTTATTCAATATATCGAAAATAGCTTGTGAAACTTGTTTTACTATCTTACTTAGTGTGATCATTAGAATACAAACGGTCTATTTTGGAAGCCAAAATTTAAGAAAATGTGCAAAAATATAGAAAAAGTTAATTTATTCCAATAGATATGTTCACTCTATTGACTATCTTTTAGCGTATATTGCTTAAATAAATAGCATGAATAAATTTTTTGAAAAATATTTCACAAAATGTGAGCTTTTGATCAATTTTACGTTTTTGGGCGAGGTGGACCATTTTCTGGAAATGCCCATATGTATTTTAATTTTACATACTTAGTTACAGTTTAGTGCTGGAAAATAAAAAAATCAAAATTAATCTTCTTGTTTTTATCTCTCTTAGCTCTTTGATTAATGTAGTTTGAGTTGATATAATGAATTTCCCATAGGCTGAAAAGAAAAATAATATAAAGGTCAAACAACAAGTGAAAGCTTAAAAAAAAGAATCTGTTAAAGTGGCAGACAGGATTCATAAATCAAAGAGGCGTTCGTTAATTCATATCTTGACAATTGGTCAAAGTACATGATTTAAAACGCATTAAAATCCAACTGCGAAAAGTGACAAAAACCAGCAACAAAATAGAAGAATTATGTCAAAATAAAATACGAAAAAAAAATATTGAGAAAAAAATAGCTGAGTGTCCTGGTCATGTCCTGGTCGCGAAAATGATTAATGATACATTATTTAAGGAACGTTGACAGCGAATAAAATAACAAAGTGATGGCAACGGCAGGTTGAACATTTACGAGTATTAAATGTATTTAAAATGTTATTACAGTTCGCTATAAAAGCATGAAAGACGAATAAATCATGAATATTAAGTTCCCATCGAAGGAACAAAAGTCAATTGCTCTTGGTTTATTGATAGAGTCAAAGAGGGAGACAGAGAGATGGAGATTCAAAGTAACCGAAGCGACTATTTCGATGGCCCTTGAGAGCTTAACGGCTTAGAAAGCCCCTTGTCCCCTCTCTCTCTCTCTCCTTCGCTGTTCCTATTATAGATGAAATTGCCATAAGTTGGACTTGACCATCCATTTGATTAGATGGCCCTGTTCGGCTACGATTCGAAATATACTCGAGGGGCACAAATGTTTATGCAGTCGGATTCAATTTTTCATCTCATGATTTGAGCAATTGCATGCATTCAACAGAATACTCTCAACTGGGCTGTAATACGTAAGTGTGTGTGTGTTAGTTGCCTTTTGGCCATTTTGGGTTTTTGTTTATTAAATTCCGGCCAAGGATTTTTGAGCTATACCCAAATTCCTGTCGACAATTTTACCCCCTCTTGCATTCTTTTTCCTTATTTTTTTAAAAAAAATCTGATATGCAGCTCTTAAGCTATATGCATTTTTAAAGTTTTCATTTGTAGAAACTTTGCTTGTTGCCACAAAGTGGATAACTTTCTCTCTGTGAAAGGCATTAGATGCAAAACACAATACACACACGTTGAGACTTTCAATTTAATTTTAATACACGCTCTCCGTCTAAAATATACGCTTCTGTCATAGCATATTGAAGACTTTCTAAGAAAACTTTCACTTTCTCACTGCAATTTCATAGTGGAAGCACAAAAAATTGTGTTTTTAATTATGAATCAAAGTGTTAAAGAAATAATTCAACGCATATAAGAATTTCCATGCTTCAAATATACTTTTTTGAATTTTACTTAAATAAAAATACCATTTCTACAGCCAAAATCTGCACAATTTACACGTTTCTCCTTTTGGAAAGTAAACCTATTGAATTGCAGCTTCAATTTGAGCCCACCTTTTGCCACAAAAGTATAAATGCTATGAAAGTCTTATGATACGAGTATAACCATAAAATACACAATCGCTGAATCGCAAATAAAAGACACCCAATTCAGTCAACATAAACATACGACAGACAGACAGAGAGGCAGACAGCAAAGGCGAATCGAAGCTAATTTTGTCTAAGTGGGTAAAACGAATGCTGAGATTTTGTGCTGCAATGTCAGCCCAATTCCAGCTACAATTCCAGCTACAATCCCCGAGCAGCAGCCAGTATGTAATGCACGGCTTTTCTTCTTCATATTTGTTGTCTCTGAATTTTACTGCTAACTGGGGAGTTGGCTACAACTTCAAATAATATACGTACATATATGACACACTTTGGTATACCCTGTGAGCATAGAATGGGAATTCAAGGAAAAATATACCCGAAACAAAATCCAGTTTTAGATCAACAGGGAAATATATTCAAAGAAAATTATTATAATTCAGTATTTAAATATTAAATATATTGAAAAATTCATTTATTTTTTCAGCAATCAAGATTTATCAGTTTTTCAGTGCACTTATTTTGGTCACGATATTATTTCTATATTGATTTAGCATTAGCTTTTTTTAGTCTAGCTAAATTTTATTTTCCTATATTTAAAAAATATATTTTAAAATATGATTTCTTTAACTTTTGTTGTTAGACGACTTCTGGCATTGAAATTGGGATAAAAAGGACTTTAAATTTAAATTCGTTCTGTACTTTAATTAAATAAATTTGATTAAAATATATAAGTTATATGTATTACCACACAGTTGTTATATTGTACCCTTGACACTCGGGCACAGGGTATATGGTATAAAAAGTAACCAAAACAAATGACAAACAATAAAAATCGAGTATACGCAATGCTTGCTTAAAGGATCAGCGCGGTGTGTCTGTATAAGGGGCGTGGCTTGTATTGGTGTGTGTGTGTGTGGAAATATTTTCAATGTATTTGAAGTGCTTCTTTGACTGTTAAAGTTATTGCCGCATAATTTTCGGCGCTAAACATTTTCGTTGCACATAATTACGCCCGTAAAATCTCAAGTGAAATTAAAATCGAGCCTAGCAAATAACAGAATAAAAAGAAGTAAAATGTAACAAAAAACAAAAACCGAAAAGAAAAAAAAAAAATAATTTCAAGTGCCGCATGTTGCGATGACGATAAAAAGCGCTTGTTAATGTTTATGCATGTGCTGGCCAAGGCAGGACAATTGTCCTGTGGGCCCGGTCGTATCCGATGGTGTGTGCCCCTCCTATTCTTTTTCTCTCTCTGTCTCTGTCTGTGAGCCTGTGTTCCACGCCATTGTCGAGGCTTATGGGGAGACCATAATGGACAACTGCAATGGCGACAATAACGTGTCGTTGATGTTTCACACCTGAGACACATTTTCGAGAATGTATGTCCTGTGCCACACCTCTTCCCCCTTCCCCCGCCCTTCCTGCAGACGAACAGGTGGTTGGCGCTGCGCCCAAAAGTGTGCTATTAAAATTGAGACTACGCTATAGACACAATATACAGTTTGTCAAGTAATTGTTTGCAAAGCCTTAAAAATGTAATATTTCGACTTTAAATAAGAAAATAATAGCTTATTATATATATTTGGAAAGGTCATTTAATTTTCGTTCAAATGATGCAAAAATTTCCTTAACCCATTAAGTACCCATTAAAATATTCGAATTTTAAAAAAGGTCTACTTTTTCAACTTTTTTCCTCGATTTTTTCCAAAAAATGTTGGGATGCAAAAAAATTCTGGAAACAATTCTAAGAGTAACTGCAAAAAAAAATTTTCAAAAATAATTTTGCTAGTATTTTTTAAAATTGTTTGAAAATCCTAAAAATGACCATTTTAACCCATTTTTCCTCATTTTCATGCAAAAAGTGCCTTTTTTTCAGTTTTCAAAAAATTCTAAAAAATACTAGCAAAAATATTTTTGAAAATTTTTTTTTGCAGTTACTCTTAGAATTGTTTCCAGAATTTTTTTGCATCCCAACATTTTTTGGAAAAAATCGAGGAAAAAAGTTGAAAAAGTAGACCTTTTTTAAAATTCGAATATTTTAATGGGTACTTAATGGGTTAAGGAAATTTTGAAATCATTTGAACGAAAATTAAATGACCTTTCCAAATATATATAATAAGCTATTATTTTCTTATTTAAAGTCGAAATATTACAATTTTAAGGCTTTGCAAACAATTACTTGACAAACTGTATATAAATGTATAAAGATATGTCTGTATATATCTGTATGGTATATTAGCATTTACATAAGCTAAGTGCTTGAAATGTTGCCAAACTGGCAAATGCAACACAAATTTTGCGGTTATCCTTTTAAGGACAACAACAGGTAAAGGACAACAACGACATTTGAGCCCTATGACCCTTCTGCCTGGTTGTTAATCTTGTTAGGCGTGAAATATGTTTCAGGCAGATTTTTATTGCATAGAGAATTTAATAAATAAATTTACACGGGTATTCAACGCTGTGACTATCGAAGCAAGTGTCAAATTGACGGCTTTTTAAATTAATTGGATTTTTGTTAATACTTATTATGATATAATGCAGCGAGAAAGTCTGGAAAATGCCATGCGATTTATTTATGAGTTGGAAATCACAAAGAGAACTCTTGACAGATGTTTTGAGAATAAGTTTACATATCGAATCGCTTTTTGGATAAATGCTGTTGCTAAATTTATAAAAAAGATAGATAGAAGTACTATACTATATATAAGAAGCATACAAAATGTATTTTATTTCATTTTGTTCTTACCATTTTATGGTAAATTATGCAACCTTATATTTGCTTCAGACATTTCTTTAAAGTATTACAAACTTTTGGCTTTTTTTTGGCTATTTTCATAACAAATCCAAACTTTAATAAAATATTAAATCATTATTAAATTAAGCAAAGGCAACCTTAAGACGAATCTTAACAGTTACTTGAATTGTTACCCTTTTTAATGAGAGGTTCTAGCCGTAATCTTAATAAGTTTAGCGATTATTTGCTAAAACTTTGAGTTGCCTCATTTCCATTTTCGGGTTGCCTTCTTTGGCTTTTAAATCGTGCCAACTCGAGCTTTTCCTTAATTAACCAAAAGCACACACAAAATGATTTGGTGCCTTAGGGGCCTCAGGCATTTTGCCAATCAAATTGAGCATAAATCTAAACAAAATTCTAGGCAATCGGTGGCAGTTCGCGTTCGCGTTTCTTGTCTTGGCCGTGGGCGGAGTTTAATTAAACCTGGGCTGAATTTAAGCGTTTAATTGAAAAACTTTAAACGAGAGTTGTCGTCCCAAGGGAGTATATCTATGTATGTAGTATACACAAGCGACACTTTTTAGTTGGCAGCAGCAGTAGCAGCAGCAACATGGCAGCACGCCATCCAAAACAATGCCACAAGCGGCAACTTTGACGCAGACTCAAACGAAATTTTTGAGCGACATTTTTTGGTTGCCGAGTGGAAAATAAATTCAGTAAAGTTGCCAAGAGGCAGTGACAAAATTATGACAGTTGATAGTTGGCAGACAGTGCAGCAGCAGCAGCTGCAACAACGGCAACAAAAATCGGTGACAGCAACGGCATTAAAATCACTCATACGCACCGTGTGTGTAGCGAGTCTTTTAGTGCTCCCTGTTGCCCTGGGAGCCGCATTAATTGACACGTGATAATTTAATTAACGTGGCTACAAAACGTGGCATCCAACTAGTGCTAAGCGTCATCATCATCATCACCAACACCAACACCATCACCATCGATGGCAGCAGCAGACACTAAAGCCAGAAGAAACCATCCAGCGAGTCTGCTAATTGGGTCAGGCTTTTGAGAGGCTGCATGTCTGCCCATCATTGTTTTCCCATTGCCATTGGCCGCAGGCATATCCATTGGACTGGGAGCTACTCCCACTTGCCCTTTACCCCCTTACCCCCCATCCCGTTGAGTGTCTCTTAATTACTGCGTTGTGTTGGCAAAAGGGATTTTCTTCTTCTACTTCTGCTGCTGCTTCTGCTTCCGTTACAATTCTCGCTCGGCGATACAGCAATAACATATGTGTCATGCCACAAAGTATGCACAGATAATTGACATCAGTTTAACAAAGGCACGCCCCATGCATCTCCATCCCTTTGACCACATTTCTTCCCTTTACGCGTTTATCATAAGCCTCACATGCGTTACTTAACACTTAAACTTAAATTTAACACTGCCTGATGTGAAGACTTGAAACCTCAACTCTCATGCTTGAAGTTGAAATCGAAGCAAGATCCAAGAATGCTATTGGATAAATAATTCTGATGAATTTTGTTAGTTGAAGATATTTCGACATATTCTTCTACTTTTCTATAAAAGTACAGTCGTCGGATAAAGTATTTTGCCGAAACTAATCATTAAAAATACTAGTGAAGATATATAAAACCGAGAAGAATCCGAGAAAAAGTAAAAAAGTTGACTTTTACAAAAATTCGAACTTTTCAATGGGTACTTCATGGATTAAGGAAAGTTTTGTATCATTTAAATGGAATTCAAATGACCTTTCCAAATAAATATAAAAAACTCTTATTTTCTTATGCAAAATTATGTAAACGTCTACTTTTTCAACTTAACTTCCTCGGTCTCAAACAAAAATTGTTTTGACGCAACAAAACTCTTCAAACAATTTTAAGAGTGACTGCAAAAAGAAATTTTCAAAAATTTCTTCGCTAGTATTTTTTTTAATGATTTTTTCCAGTGTGCAAAGTGTTTTTTGACAAACTGTACTTTACATTCATTGCAACGAAAACAATATACCCTATTACAAAAAGATGTTGAAAGAAAACATTTTTTGTGTAAAATATGTAATTTTATCATCATTAAATGTTCATTGGGGCTTATAAAATAATAGAATTCATTAAAACATAAACAATTTAAATATCGGTTAGCTTTAGTTTCCGTTTTACATTTTGAAATTTGCTAGCACATTGTTTGTTAATTCAATGTGTTCGATTACAATTTAATGAAAAATATGTAACAAATATAAAATCAACAAAAAAGGCAAATTATTTTTAGCGATGGAATCAAATAAGTATTTATCATAGAAATTTTATGTAAATAATTGTTATTTGTACTTTATAACTAGTGCACTTATTTAAAAGAAAAACCTTATTAAAGCACAGATTAGACAAAGCAGGCAGGTAGATTGGGAATTTTTAAAAACGAATTCTTTGAATTCGTTGTAAAAAAATTAGTTGTGAATAATATACAGAGTTAAATTCTTGCCTCGTTGGAGGAATGTGTTACAGGAACCAAAGGGATACCTACTGGCTCAGCTTGAAGATCGGGACTCGCGGCGGCCACGCTGGTGGTTTGGTGGTGTGGCATCCACCTCAGTGGCCTGCGTTGTGGCGCCCTTCGACTTGATCAAGACCCATATGCAAATTCAAAAGCGAAAGAAGGGCATGTTAAATACAGCACGAAAGGTGATCAAATTACGAGGTGAGTTTAATTGCAAATGGTAATCAATACTAGTTATTTTTATGGCCGCGATACACAACTACAACATACATATAATACATCTCGGAACTCAGAACAAAATATCAATGTTTTAATCTAATGTTTTTGAAATAAACATACTTTTTATTTCTTGTGACTTTGTCTCACGGTCAACTTTTCTGTAATTATATAATAGTTTTCCCAAAAATGTGTACCCGTTTCTAAAACAATAAGTGAAAGGGTATATTGTGTTCGTTGAAATGTATGTATCAGGGGGATGGAGGCATCTCCTACCCTATAAAGTATATATTATATATTCTTGATAAGCATCAAAAGCCGAGTCGATATAGCCATGTCCGTCCGTCCGTTCGTGTGATCTCCTAGATCTCATAGACTATAAAAGCTAGAGCGGCCAAATTTGGCAAACAGACTTCTATAAGCCCACGCAGATCAAGTTTATTTCAAATTTTGCCACGCCCTTTTTCGCCTCCGCAGATCGTAAAAAGCTACTACACGGTTAGTTCTAAAGATATTCCTTTTTTGGTGCAATTATTGTTAACTACTATTAATATCTATCATCCTACTAAATCAAAACAAGATCGGACAAACAGAAAGGTGGTAATGGCTGATTTAAGTTTTTAAGCAATGTAAATGCCTAAAAGTATGCAATAAAAACATTTTATATTTATTTAAATAAGTAAAGGGAATTCTATAATCGGGAACTCGACTATAGCCCTTCCCGTTCGTTTTTATTTTCAGTTCTGTGGCTGAAAAGAGCTAAAGAACTTAGTTATTTTTACAGGATACATTGGATTCTATGATGGCTTTGCTGCGGCAGCTATGCGACAGATGTGCTCGACAAGTCTGCGGTTCACACTGTATGAGGTAGGCAAGACAATGGATTTGATGGAAAATAGTCTAGTGGTTAAAGTGCTTTGGGCTGGTGTTGCTGGCACTTTGGGATCTGTTATTGCCATACCATTGGATGTCATTAATATACGCATGCAGACCGACATGAAGAACGCTGATCACGAGGGACGCAA
The DNA here is from genome assembly GCA_037043405.1 of Drosophila subquinaria. Classification (NCBI taxonomy): domain Eukaryota; kingdom Metazoa; phylum Arthropoda; class Insecta; order Diptera; family Drosophilidae; genus Drosophila; species Drosophila subquinaria. Next base: position 146,824 of record JBAMBL010002859.1, on the reverse strand, counting down.
GTAATTAAATCACATTTATCACACTATCTATTTAGGATCTCTCAAACATCACCGAATAAATGTAGATATAGGTGTTTGTCGGATGCCATGATACGCATTCCCAGGGAAGAGGGCTGGAAGGCATTGTACAATGGCGGCTATGCCTCCGTCCTCAAAGCAGCCATTGGGACAATTGGTCAAATTGCAGTTTACGATCAGGTTCAATTAAGATCAATATCTCTCTCTCTCTCTCTTTAATATTATTTTCAATCTTTATTTTAAAACAGGTTAAAGGCGATCTTCTCAATCGCTTCAGTATGAATGATGATGTCAGATTGCATTTTACGAGCTCGGTTATCTCCGCGATCATCGATTCAATCATCACACAACCCTTCGATGTACTGAAAACATTAATGATGAATGCCCGACCTGAACAATTTCCGACCATGCTAGATGCCGTTAAATATATGATGCGCTTTGGATTTTGGGGTCCCTATCGGGGCTTGGTTCCTACCCTTGTACGAAAGGTCCCAGCAACGATTATGATGTACACGATCTATGAACAGTTGCGGCTGAAACTGGGAACTTTGGAATTACATGAATGATAAAATTTTTAGTTTGTTGATATCGTAGATAATGATTTATAATATTTATACAAAATGAATAATAAATTAAGTACAATTTTAAATATAAAATTTTTAAAATTTTTATTAAGATCTTCTGCCGTTGTTTTAAATGTACATTATTTTAATATTTGAAATACACTATACGTTTTTTTTTATTTTATCACTGCGGACGGCAGTCCGCGCTAGTGACGAAAGCAGCACGAAGGGTGCGAAGGCGACTAGCATATATACACAGGAAGAATGGAAGATTTGCTATGACTGTCCGATCAGGTCGAGTTATATACCGATCGAAAGGTATCAATTAAACTTACAAGTGTGCTTACTAAGACTTTTGAAAACTCACCTGGTTCGTGAGATAAACAGGTGTAAGTGGGAGTGGAAAAATTGAAATTATTGGAGCTAATGGGGCCGTTGGAGCCTTTTTGAATTTTCGTTGAATTTTTTACAATTCTCATCAGAAATACGCGTCGAATGACACCTCGATCATCAAAATCGGACAACTGGTTCAAAAAATAATTAAATTTGAAATTTTTAGGGGCCTTCCGAAAATGAGATGAAAAGTCAGTCTGTTTGTTTGTCTGTTTGTATCAAAGCGTTGATTTAGCTTAAAAGTTTGAATGAGGACTTGTTCCTGTTCAAAAATCTAGAAACGTTTGCTCTACGACTTTTGCGAAAAATCGCTAGTTTAGCGGGAAATCGCTAAAAACCGCTAAAATTGAAACCACCATAGCATCCAAACGATAGAAGCTACAGATGCGATCTATATATCTTTGAAAAGGTATTTCGATGGGCTTTTTGCACTGCTTGCAGCGTAATGCGGAAATTACCTGTTAGCTGAATACATACATTTTACTTAGAATGGGAATAGGATAGCAGCAGCAAAGTGTCATAGCACCCAGAGTTTAAGAGTGCTGATAGCTTTTGCGCTGGGCATGTGTGTTTGTAAAGGGGACCAGTGTTGCCAGACAATTTGTTATAGCTTGTACAAACAATAATCAAAGTTGACAAAGCCATACTGTCACAAAATATTGCAATTTCAAAATTTCTGAGGTCTTATTCAAAAATTTCTGATATCCCACAAAAAAAACCTCTTTACGAGGTAAAAGTCTAGTGACGAAAACATTTTCATGCCCCAAAAATTTCTGATATTCAATTTTGTGACGAATAATATTAAGTTTTACATATAAATTATTTTAAGCAAAATTTTTGCATTCGGCACTGCGCAAAACAGTGAATGAGTTTTATTTGGTATGAAGAATTGATACATTTTAGCGCAATGTGCCGAGTGCCAAAATTTTGCTTAAAATAATTTATATGTAAAACTTAATATTATTCGTCACAAAATTGAATATCAGAAATTTTTGGGGCATGAAAATGTTTTCGTCACTAGACTTTTACCTCGTAAAGAGGTTTTTTTTGTGGGATTAGGTGTACACTGTACAGCTAAGTAACCGGTGTTGTCAATAGATGTGTCTAGCGGTGTCTGGCGGTTTGCGCTGCTCGATTTAAAAAAACAAAAACGTCATGCATGTCAGATTGCAAATATAAATCACTCATTAAAAAAAAAAAATATGTGGTGAACAAAGCACAATGAACTTGAACTTGTCTGATTTCATTTGAAGCAAAAAAGCAGCTGAAGCCCATATTACTCATTGTGAGGCTTCCGTATAGGCAAGAACGTTGGGTTGGGCCCCAAACAGCTCGAAGACGAAGAATTGGAAGAATTACTCGACGAAGATCCGTGTCAAACCTAACTAAACCATCACTGGTTGGTGTTACCAATAATAATTGAGGCAATTGAGTCGTTCATCAAAGCGAAACGGCCGGAAAATGCCAAAACAAAACGACAAGGTGGTTTTCCAACATGAATAAAATCGGCAACATGTTGCAAGATCCATGAAGGAAACGTTGAAGGCGTTGAATTGGGATGATCGATGACCCACGCGCTTTATTTCTTACAAGGATACCAAATAACGGGAGGATTCGAGGATTGCCTCAAACGACGAGCCGATGTTGTAGCTAGCGATGGACAATACTGTGAATAATTCATTTGTAACTATTTTTCCACATTAAATCAAATTTGCATGTAAAAAACTGCGGTTACTTAGTTGTACACCTAATAATAACTTAAGTGTATTTCTTTATTAAATTTTATTGTCGAAACCATGATTTTTGTTTTGTTTTCTGATCGTATTTCTTTGAACATGGTATAAAATATTGAAAGGCACTTAATTAGATACTGTGATATTTCAAAATTCATAAAAATTGCTTGGCTAAAAATATTGAGTTCACAACCCGTTTCCTATATACACATATATAGGTATATACAAAGTTATTAACTGTTCTCTTGGCAGTTTGGCAGCATAACTAACATCAACCGCAGCCGGTCTCTGTCACATTATAAATTGATTACACCCGCGACGTGACTAATGAACATTAATTTGGGCCAACTTGACAGCACAGAATGTGGATGGGAAAAGGCGTTGAGAGTGGGGGAGAGGGGAGGGGGGGGGAAGAGTACATTGCTGCGTGTTGAAGGCGCCAAGCGAAACGAAACTTGAGCTAAATGTTGGCACGTTTTGTGTACAACAGCTAGAAAGAGCACATCCAATAGTTGCCATCCAGATGCCAACTACGAGTAGTAAGTAGAAGGAATTCCTGAGCCGGCAACTGATAGGATGAGACATCCGCGCATCATTTGCCTGGCAGCATCACGTAAGCAAACGGTAAATGTTGCACGTATGTTGCCCTTATCTACAACTTGTTGAGGCACACTCCACTCCCCTTCCCCTTCGGCTCCACTTCTTGCCTTGTCCCATCCTCATAGTTTAGCTGACATATGTGCTCCCCTTTTTTTCGCTATAGTGATTGCAATCATTGTGGAAATTGAATTTGTAAGTAGGCAATTTCAGGCAGTGTGCAAAAATAAAAATAATGCTCGCAATGAAACTAAATTAGGACACAGTGTTGAGGCTCCTGTTCCGTTGTTGTGGTTAGTTGTTATACTCTGCCTAAGGTTACTATGAATTTGTTATGCATTTTGTTACATATTGTCAAAAGTGTATGCTTGGATAGCACTCAGATATCTCTATTTTATCAGGGACTGTAAATAATAATGATTTCCTTTTTATTAACTTTAAAAATCATTCACTTACAGTCACTTGGAGAGTGTAAGGTATGTAACAATATATGTCTATAAGGATAACCTATGAATGTGTTTTCGAGTATAAATAAAAACAATTGGGAAAGGCTATAGTTGAGCTCCCGACTATAGGATACCCGTTACTTATTTGAATACATTTAATATATTTTTATATTGCTTGCTTTTAGGCACTTACATTGCTTGAAATTTAAATCAGCACTTACTCTCGTCATGGTTGGCCGATCTTGTTGCGTCTAAGTAGGATAAAAGCTTATAATAATAGACAACGTTAATTACCAAAAAACTCGTTATATTATAAACACTGTGCGTGTGGTGGCTATTCGCGATTTGCGGAGGCGGGAAGGTTCGTTACTTAAATTTTAAACAAACTAGAACGGCGTTGGGCTTACTTTACTTACTTTATAGGGTCGGAGGTACTTCCTTCTTTCATACATTTCAACGAATACAATATAGCCTTTTACTTATTTTTTAAATACCGGGTACATATAAAAAAGAAAATCAATCATTATTTTATAATTTTTAATATATAACTTATTTTGTATTTTATTGTTTTTAATTTTTTTTTATTTTATTTATGTTTCTATGTTTGTTCATATTTCTAATCCCATTGTTAAATTTCTATGTATTTATGTGCTTATCTATATCTATGCCTTAAAATAGAGTATGCAATTTTCGGTTTAGCCAACTTCAACAAAACTTTTTTGTTATATTGTAGTTTTTGTTGTTGTTGTTCTTGCTGTCTACTATGACACATTTCGAAATGCGTTAGTGCGTCACAAATACACAGAGCTGACACATATACACTCCAAGAGAGGGAAAGGAAAAGAGAGACGAAAAGAGAGGGATAGTGAGTATGAGGGGCACTCACACACACACACACACGTTAAGCGTTTCTCTGTGTGAGCTATTTGCATAAATGCTCAGAGTTAACTTTATGACTGACTTGTGGCTGAAAACAGCTCGAAAGCCGAATGGAACTGAGTTTAGTCGGGTAACGATGGAGTCTAAAATGGACACTTCTATGTGTGGGGCATATAGGCTGTTTGTTTGGTTATTTGACTGTAGCTATGAATTCTCTTTCTCTCTCTCTCTCACTCCCTTAGTCTCTCTATCTCTCTAATTCGTTGTGTGTGTTGTTGTGGCTCTCTGCCAGGTTATTAGTCGATTGCTCTCGAGCCCTTGTGGTTGCATTTTGTTTGCCATTAAAATAATTTGCATAGTTTGCAATTATGTAAGATAAGCACAACAACGACAACAACAACAACAAGTGGCGCCTGCATTGATTTGCATTATTAAATGTTACGTATACGCAGTGTTGACCTCATTTGACTGCAGGTTATGCAAACTGCGAATGCGTTAATGGTTAGCATATACATCTTGTTATCTTGTTAACTGGTTAGCATTATAATTTATGTGTAGATAACAAAGCACACGTGCATACTCGTACCTGAAGCAAACCGAGTGTGAAATGTGAAGCTGCAAAATTAAAATGCATTGAAAGCAGCTGCAGCTGTAAATCAGATGCTTTAAAAGTAGTAGAAAATAGCTACAGGATCTGTTTGCCTTATTAAAAAATAATATATGCCTTTCGGATATATTTAATCTCAAATAAAATTAATTATTTGTCTATGCATCATAATGTTTTCATATTTCCAGTAGCTTAAGATATCAATAATTCTTTGGTCTTTCTTTCATGTTTAGTCTTACTTTACGTGTTCTTAATTAAGGCTTAATATGTGCAAACGCACACTATTGAACATTGTTATTATGTGTGAAGCACACTGATAAAATTGAATGAAAGTATATTCGAAGTGTGACATTGTTACAGTTGGCGACGCAAAGAGAACAAAGTCTAAGTCTTCATTGCACGCATCAAAGCGACTGATCTAGTTTGCTTCGCTCGTTTCTCTCTCAAGCAACAGGCAAGCACACGCTTATTGAGAAATCAAGTAGCCGAACGCGGGATTCGTAGAATTCGAGTAGAGCGACGCAGGGAGCACTTTTCGCTCACGGAGTGATGTACTTTAATAGTCAGGAATAATATTAAATAACTCTTAATTCATTTCAGTACAATGATGTCAATCCGCTATAAGATAATTTTTATTTAACAATTACAATATAATTTATTGAAATGTTTAATACAAATGGCCTAATTGTACTTTCATGTACATATTTCGTACTAAGATTTTGATTAAGTTGTTGTTGGGCTCTTAAAGCCTCTTACCGTCAAGCTGTCAAATCTGTGCCGCTGCTTAATGTAATTTCCTGTGTGTCATGTTTATAAATTGTAGCTGTAGCTTTATCTGTAGCTGTAGCTGCAACTGTGTAACTGTATTCGTATTACCATTACCGTTACAGAGCAGTCTCAGTTGGGTAAAAAACAAACACAGCTGCGTCACCACGGACAAAACGAGTTAGAAATGTGCCACTGGCACAGGACAACGTAGAGTTGTTTTTATGATATGTACGAGTATGTATGTATGAATGTATGTACTTTTCCCCTCTTCACACCAACAAGATGAAGTATGAAATATGATGTAAAATGATGTGATTACAGTTGAAAATGTACAAAGAAAATATGAAAAAAACACACGCACACAGAAGACACATGGCGTTTTATAGAGCTAGAGGTAGAGGTGGAGGTGGAGGTGGAAGTGGAGGTAGAACTGGAGAATAACGATGACGATGACAACGAACTTGCCCAACAGCGCAAAAACATGCCAAGCCGTAAAAATGAGCGCAATGCTGCAGAAAAAACCCTCAGCTGAGTGTGTGTAAATGTGTGCGTGTGTGTGTCTGTGTGTGTACCAGAGATTGACAGTTTGTGAAATGGTTTGAGTAATTCATATGATGAATTATCTGCTGCTCGGCTGGATAAAATCCAACACAGCACGGCCAACACAGGAAAAAGACAACGACGAGTTAATAATAACTTACTTTAAATATACTTTTTTTTATACATTTCTGCTTAAAGTCACCTTAAATTAAAGTAAACTTCATGTGCACATTTTAGAATTCTTTAACCTTAGGTTTTTATTTGCTGTTAGCATTGGAAAGTTTTGTTCACTATTAAGTACATTTATATTCTTTCAAAATCGCATTCTGACAAAAAAAAATAATTTTTTGATCGAATCTAATAAAATTCGAACGCAAAATAAACTTAGATTAAAATGAAATTCCGTTTGGAAATTGCATCACGATACCCACTCTGTATATAAATAAAAAAAAATGTGTGTATTTTGAAATTTAAATTTCTTTTTCTTATAAAAAATAAATAAATAAACTCAAGTGTTGGATTTTTTTTGGCGATGCTTAAATTTCGATTTTAGGCTCTATTCACAGCACAGATTTACAATACAACATTTAATTATTATTTTAAAACAATTTCAAGTCAATTCAAGTAGACTTAGTTAATTTAACGCAAAGTTTTAAATGACCTTTCAGCAAAAGTCACAAGTATTTCATTAACCCACTTGAAATTGACACTTTTTTTTTGATTTTGCTAGGCCGACCGATGAAGCATTTTTTACTCTGTGTGCAGATTTTACAATGAATTTCTTTGATTAAATCCAACGTGTTGGCTAATTAATTACACAACATTCTGGTCGATTGGTCAGGCTGATTGCTAATGGAAGCGCCTCCTCCGTTCCACTCGCACTCTTATTGCCAGTTTTTATTCCCCTCCCCCTTGCAGACAGTGAGTTGTCAAATGAAAAATGGCCGATTTAAATGGTTGACTCTCAGTCGAATGGGTTTCGTTCGCCATTCTCTAACTGCCGCTCGTTTGTCTGCTTAATGCCAACCAACTTGGCCTGGACGCAGTCTCTGTCTCTTCTTTTACCTGACTGGCTAACCGTTACACTGACAGACCATCTGTCTGTCTGTCTATCTGTCTGACTGACTGAGCCACATGCTGATGAACACGTCTTGTCAGCGGGCTAACGAGCGCCACTTACACGCTCAACAATCACTTAACCTCAATTGTTGCTTCCAAAAGGAGGAGGAAGAAGACGAAGTGTAAAAGGCAATGCCAATGGCTGACGTTTGCTTTACACCCCATCTTCCTCCTCATCCTCCTCTTACTCTCCACTTCCCTCATCACACTCGCTTTTTTATGCTTGCTGTGTGTGTATTTGTATGTGTGTGTGTGTGTGTGTGTGTATTTGCTGTATGTAAATACTTAATTAATTAACCGTTTTTTGCTTATTCTTTTTATATGCATGTGTACACTTTGGCGTATACGTTATTTTTTTATGTACCTTCACAATGGACAGCAGGATTTTTAAATGCAAACTTTAAGTGGTAAACAATTTAATCAAAGTAAGTTTTACATTTCTGAAGTTGCTAATGATAATATATTTTAACATTTTTGCAATGATTTCTTTAAGAGCGAGAAAGAGATTTTATATAATATTGTAAGTATAATTAATATCATTATTTTGCTGTAAAATTAGTTACTAGTAAAAAGCAAATATAAGAAAAGAATTAGAGATATTTTATAACTTAGTATTCTTTATTTGCATTACAATTTTATATAACAGGAATAAAATATTTATAAACATTGCCTAAATTGTAAACATGAATAATATTTTTGTTTTTTATTTTTTTAAAACATATTATTTAATAGTTTTAAATTGTTAAATGTTAGTGTTTGTTTGTAATGGACTACAATTTTTATTTTATTGTTCATTTTAAAAGAGAATCCTTGTGAATCATAGTATTTAATTTTTAAAAAATTTTAAACATTTTTTTAAACTAGAGGATGGTTTATAATAATTTTATTAAACATTGTAAATAGAATTTTTTGTTAATATACAATTTGTAGGGTAAATGTAAACAGAAATACTTGACTTATTTGCTTCCAGCTGACAATTCATTTAATGCAATAAAAACACCACTCAGCGTTGTTAACTACTGTTGTCAGTTGTTGTTGTTGTTGTTGCTGTTGTTGTTGTTGTTGTTAACTGTCACAATTTTATATAGATAGAGTTTTGGAACGGTTTAGTAGCGAGCTCAGCAGCCATGGCAAGCAAATTGACAATGACGTTATGCACTGCTCAAGAGGGGGACAGAGAGAAAGAGAAAGATAGGGAGACGGGTAAAATAGGGTGAGGTGAGTGGTGGCGAATACGCTTCATGGCTGGCACGGGATTGTGAGCTAGTTTGCCGTGTAATAAGCAATTATAGCGTCAAGCAAAACTTGGCAATTAGTTAGTTAGATTTGTGCCAGCTGAGCTCGTTGAGTGCTGCGCTTAATCGAGTGGTGTGGTACAAACTGCAACAGGCTGCTTACTGCCTGCTGCATGCTGCATGCGGCATGTGGCATGTGGCAAATGGCGTCACTCGAAAGTGCTACGAAGGCCACGACAAGTCGCACAAGTTGCCAGCGGCCTCAAGTGTCCTTAAAGGCGCCTTTAGCCAAGTTTAGTTCAGTTCTCAACTCAGACTCGACCTGGCTCTAATGCAAATTGAATTACGTATACGCAGCGTGAGTTTTGCCTAATGGAATTTAAAAATATGCCACACACACTTACAATACACAAATAGCAATCAACGAGCACAAGGCCCAAAGGGGCAGGGGAGGGCAAGAAAAAGCGGGTAACGCAGCTGAAAGAAAAATTATAAAAAATTAGCAATTAAATTGTGAGGGAAGCTGACGTCGCGTCGCCTCGCGTCGCTCTCATCACCTGCTACGTTATGATTTCATTAATTTAAAGCAGCAAAAGGTACTGCAAAGTTGTCACGGTTGTCCTTGTCAAAGTTGTTGTTGTTTCCCCTGGTTGGCAATTAGCCAAATGCGATGCCGCGAGTTGCAAGTAGTTTAAGGGGCCCACGAAACTTTTCAGTAAAAACATATTTATATTTCAAGCGCTGTCCATAAAAGTAAACAGAGTGAACAGAGTAAACAAACCAAAGCAACGCTAAAAAGAGCCAAGAAAACTGTTGTAATATAACATTACATTTAATGCATTTAATTTATAAAGTAAATCATTGTGCATTCTTAAATAAATGATTGTTGGCATCGATAAGAAATATTTGATTTTTGTTATACTTTTAAAGTTAATTATTATGAGTTATTAAATTATTTGACAAGAGGTATTGTTAAATGGGCTGTAAGTAAATAAATAGCTTTTATGAAACTTATATTTGAGTTTTAAACAATTTTCCGGATATATTAATAAGTAAAATAGAAACACAAACGAGTTATTTGTTGACAATTGTTCGCTGCAATATTTTCGATAAGTTTTGCAAATATTTACAGTCCATTTCGATTATTTTTGATTTGATTTTTGCCAACTTGGTGCCTGTTGCACTGTGGTCGAATGGTCGAAATGGGTCACAGAGCTGCACAATTAGCTTGTGTCAAATGATGTTGCAACAAAATGAGGCGACTCATTGCTTGAATGCGTAGCTAATGAAGAGAACAAAGTTCAAATTTTACTCTTGCACAACATTTTTCCAGTTGTGAAATTCACTCAGCACTTAACAATTATTCGCATTTGAATATTATGAGTGCTCGAGGAAATGAAAATGAATGAAAGGGAATTGAATAATCTAGTCAAATTGTTTGATGCTATTTGTGCGCTTGATTTTCATTTTGGTAGCTGTTTTTTTATATTTTATTCGGGTTGCCTTTGCTCTCAATCGGAATTTGATTCGGAATCTGCAGCTGTATCTGAATCTGTCTCTGGCCTGTTGCCATTTTAGCCTGTGAGTCTGTTGCTTTATTTGCCTTCATGCCAAACGCAATTTACTTTTATTGAGTGCAAATATTTGTTGAATATTTTGCAATTTAATTTACAGCCATTCAGTCAGTCAGTCATTCAGTCAGTCAATTGGTCGGTTCGTTTGGTTTCAGTTCAGTTCAATTGGTTTTGTTTTCGTTGTATTCTGTTCTGTTCTGGCTCGTTGCGGGATCTTTTTAACTGGCAAAATATATTTTATGAAATGAAATAATTTGGTTTTTATTATTTTTATTTGTTTAACGGGTTCAATGACTTGCATACAACTTTTAATCAGTTTAAAGCCTTGATGTGCCGCATCGATGCACACAGCATAAATATCAAAGCATACTTTTATGCGCTTTTTAATGCACTTAAAATAGACCCAGCAGAAAAGTCAACATATGTATGCACAATTATTTTTTCAGCGCTTCCAAATATCGTTTTCGTTTTAATTTCACAGAAATATGTCAAGCTGATTTTTCAGTAAGTTTGCATATGAAAAAAGGTTATCAATTCGATTTATTTTGTTTTTTGAGAAATTAATTGAATAATGTAACTCGGAACTCGATTTATATAGCAATTATGTCAGTGTGTTTTCGTGTAATTTCATTTAGTTAAAATTGTGTAAATGGGTGTAAATATAGTAAATAAAGAGTAAATAAAATCTTTTTGTATTTACAAATATTTTAAACTAATAACAAATAATAATTACTCTGTTTTAAGTTAAATTCATTGTATAATCTTAATGCTGACTATGACGAATTTATAATTTCAGTTAATATAGTTTATGTATCTAATATCAAATCTGAAATAAAATGAAAGCTTCTCAAGGCTTAAGCTTAAAATTAATTTCTTTATATTTTCAGTTCAAATAAAATAATTACTATGTTGTTTTTTCTATTTAATTTTAAATACTGTCCACTGATCTCAATTTATATTACAACAAACAAAATAAATAAATATATCAAACTTTTTCTCTCTAATGCCAGTAATATATTTTAGGTCATATCTTTTATTATTTTGCCGTTTTGAGATGCCTGCTGGCTGACACGTGATTCCTGCTCTTGTTGTTGTTTTGTTCAACGTGTGTAACTAATGCGTTTAAGTTACGGCAGCAGCAAGTGCTGAACAAGTCAAGTCCAAATCGGCAACAGACACAATTCAATTTGGTCAATCAACTGCAACACTTGAGAGCCAAGTTAACTGCCTCATGTCCTGCATATTCCGACTGTACTGGCTGTCCGTCCGTCCATCTGTCTTGCAGTCCATTGCGGCATTTGTAGCATTTGCCTGTTTTGCCTATTGAACTCGATGAATTTATCGCTTAACATTTTAGTTTATGATTGATGTGTTCCCAAGTAATCTGCATGTGATAAGCGCTCTCTCACTCACACACCCTCATACTCTCTCTCTCTCTGTCTCTCTCTCTCATTCAGTCTAGATGTGTGTGTGTTGCAAATGCCAAATGCTAATGAATTCATATACATATACAACTTCAAAAGTCATAAATACTCCGGTTGCCTGCTTCATGCAACGTTAACTGTAATGTGTGAGGGGAATTATGCCCCTCTTGTATATGGGGGTGAAGGGGTGAGGAGGGTTAAGAGAGGGGATGGCAGCGGGTTAGGGGTTTATCATTCAAAATGGCAAACTCATTTCCGTCACTGACACAGTCACTGACTTCATTTAATTTTCAAATTTTCAACTCAACTCAAGAGTCCAAAACGAGGTTTTTGCCGTCGCCTTTTGTTTTAGTGTAACAAAGTGAGACGAACAAGGGACCAGGCAACAGAGAGACAAACGGACAGATAAGACTGTGGGACCAGCTACAATTTATAGCAGAACGCACGTACACACACACACACACTTACACACACAAAGATACACACACACATACATATTTACATAGGTGGGCAGAGCAATCGCGAAGGAGGCGTGGCTCTTTCACATTTTTGCATTTTTCATGTCTGCCGTGCCATGAAGTTGCTCCTTTCCCCCTCCTTTTCTCTCTCCGCACACCTTCAGGAAAATGAGAAACGGCAGCAACATAAAAAGTATGATATATTAGCATATTACGCATACGTCGTGTTGTCCCGTATATATTTCTCTTTGTGTGTGTGTGTGTGAGTGTGCGCTGGCTGCATAATTATGTGCTTTAAACAATTAGCGCGGCAAGCCACGAGTCCAGCATCCAAATGCTGCGTATACGCAATGTGACACAGCATATGATGTATACGACACGTGAGCACATAAACTGCTGAAGCATTTAAGCAACAAAACTAGGTAATTTGTGGATGCCATACAATATTATTTAGCTTATGCACAAAATAATTCATCATTTTTATGAAGAATATTAAATTTAAAATTTTTAATCATTTTAAAAATAGTTAGTAAACGTAATTTTTATTAGATATTCTAAATAAATTTTGTAATTAAAAGCCGAAAGCTATTTCAAAATGTCTACAAGTAAAGTAGAAAATCAATGCAGAAATGTCTCCTATGGTGTGACGGCATGAAGAGATTGACTTTAAAAATGCCATTATTGAGTTAATTGAAAATGAAAAGTCCAAAATGAAAGTTTTCAACCGCAGGCAGCGGGAGAGAATCCATTTGCCATTTTCCAATCTTCCCCAAAACGAATTTTTGCCCCCTGCAAAAACAATTTAATTCAACTTCAAATGGTTTACGCATCATTTTCCCCAACGCAAATGACTTTTGGCCAAACTGACAACTGTCTGAGGAGCAACTTTTGCATAACTCGAGTACGAGTGTGAGTGCGAGTGTGAGTGTGAGAGCGAGTACTCGCATTTTCGGACAACGATTCGCTTCATTTATCATCAATTGCAGTTGCCAGATAAATATCTTTGGACTCATTGTTTCATTAATTAATCAATTTGACAGGCTTTTGGCATTAAATCGAATGCCATATAGAAATGATTTGCCATTATGTCAACGGCTTTACGTACATCCACTTTAATCATAGACTCGCACTAGATTTAATCGTATGTCAATGGAACCACGCATCAGGCATTTTTCTAAACTGCCAGCTTACGCATATTGTCAATCAATCAGTCGGATGAAATCTCTTCAGGTGAATGCTAGAAACAACACCAAGTTATCCGCTCAATAGGTCTTCCCATCGCTTTTCAAAATGTGGCACAAAAAATATTGAATGGGGTCCTGTGCACAGCACATTGTGCTTGCTACGCGGCATCCATGCAAAAATTTGCCTCGTTATTTGCGTCACCAAAAATGGTAGAGCTGGAAAAATGGCGCGTGCCACAAGTGGCACTCATGTGGCACCGAACCAAATTCGGCAAATAAACAACTACTCCTAAATATATGCACACATTCACTGCTCCTCCCACAGAGCCGCCTCTGCGCCTTTCTCCCCATCTCTTTCTTCTCTCTACCAAATCGTTTCGTGCTTAAATTGAACACACTAATGGTCCGCACAATGGGCCTGAATGGCACAAATGGACTAACAATACGAGAGGCCATCAAATGCTTTTGAAGTCTCTGCAAATTTTGTACTTTAGAATTAACTCAACTGAAGTTTGTGTCGTTTTTGTATTATCAGAAATTAACTAATCTAAAATAAGTGTGTTTTGTATGTTAGATAATATTTATTTAAATTGATTACCATATATTTCATGAGTTAAAATAATTGTTTCTTGTGTGTGTAATGTTTAATGATTTAAAATAAAGATATATTATTCACTATTTTGTTAAAAGAATTTGCATTCAATACCACATCGACAGCTCTAAGAAAGTTTGGGTATTGGCAATATAGTTTTTGATTAAATAAAGGAAGCACAATAAGTTGGTGTCTCTTTAGAAGAAGCTATGTTGCAATTTTATTCGAACTAAGGATGAATTTAGATTGCATCGTTTAGTAAGATGTGCAAAGAGAAATGATGCAGCTACATATTTTCTACCTCAGAAAGTATGATATAAAATGGTATTTAAAATTAAAGCAATTTTAAAAACGTTCCGTTTTGTAAAAATGTATCACTGTCCCTACATTTCTGATATATACATATATATATGAAATGATCAAATGAAGTGAAGGTTATTCATTCAATTAAAGTAAACTATTCAATGCTCAAATCTTTCACACCTTTTGACTGCACTTGAATAGTTCAAGATGTGACCATTGTAGCTGGCGCTGGCTCTTACATTTAATGAACTAAAAATTCAAAGGCCTTTTGAGAAATTCATATCCCAAAACATATTTCCACCGCCAAGTTCGCTGGTGTAACCCTGGCTAACGAGGAGGACAGCTTTGCGTTAAGGATTGTGCCGGTTTCTGGCTGCGTCCAGAAGGAGCCCAAAAGGACTATTTGCCAAACTGTTGAGACCGGGTGTCTTTTCGTCTTTTCGTGTGTCCCTCGAATGGCGCACAAGTGCACTTTAGTTTTCAATTTTTGTCGACTCATAATGCGACTCTCTGGATTTATTTTTTTCTCTCATTTCTATACTTTTTCTTATTTTTACTCATGCAGCAGCAGCTATTGAGCAAATATCCTCAGAATGGATTTTAAAATCTAGATGAAATGGAGGCAAGGACACAGGAAACCAAATCGAAATAGAAATATGGCCAAAGGTTACCTTGGGGATGCATTCAACAAAATATCTGCACTAATGGAAAAGTAAAAGCTGTTGCTGCAAATATTTTCTAATTCTCATACGAAATGAGTTACGACTGCAAATATTTTTCTCTATACGCATAGTAAATACATTGTACAGGATCGTATATAATATTTTAAGGCATCAGGGAGACAGTGAGAGAGATTTTGGGGGTACCTAAAATCACTTAACCATATTTTGGTTTGGCTAGAACTTTCCCTGCCCCCACCACCTTAAATGAGGAAGGAAATGCCAAATGTGCTGCTCTGTGTTGACTTAGGACCCGAAAATCTTGCTTGCCAGCTGCCACTGATTATTAGTCTTGGCAAATTGTCTGTGTAAAAGCCACAAAGCAACTGAGCAACAAATTCGCAAGACGGACAGACGGACAGATTGACTAACTGACTGACTGACTAGCTTAGCAACTGTCGAAGCAGTTGCAAGTTGAGTTAAGACAAGTTCCAGTTTGTGGCTTCCAAGTACTCGCAACTATTTTAAAATTTTCGACTCGTTCTTACAAGGCACGTGCTCGCCGGGACTTTCCCCTTTTTGTTTTTAACATTGCCATTGTGCCATTGTTGTCATTGGGCTGCCATCTCTCGTTTTTGTTGTTGTCCTGGGCTTAGCCTAAGTAGACGATTTGTTGGCGGTCTGGTTGACTTTTTAATGAGAGAGCTAACAAGCACTTGGGCAGCAAATTAGAAAAGATACGAATCTATCTAACTCCATTATGCTTGGGGGGCTTCTCTAATGCTCTGGTCAGGCAGAAAATGAGCAAAGCAAAGAAAGAATTAAATGTGTCACTTTGCAATTCACTTCTTAAGTCAATGCCATAATGTTTACACAGACCCAAAATAATAGACGTGAATGCGAAACGGGTTTAGGTTGATTTATTGATAGAAACCAGGCAACGAAATGCTCTTAGCTGAAATTAAGAAACAACTTGAATCATTTTATTACATCCATCAGCCTCTTTTTATTCCTTTCCTTTACATTTTGCATTTCTTGTGGCTTAGACGAGTCCCCAAGTTTCCAACAACTAGCAAACATATAATAAAGAATACAGTCAAAGCGCTTACAATTAGAGCACAGTCACATCCAGTCCGTTCTGGCTTCATTAATTGCTTGGAAGTCTGCTTGATGTTTTATCAACAATGCACATATTATGTTATTATTTTCTGGCCTTCTTGCATATATCTTAAATTTCAAATATTCATTTAAAATATTATTCTAACATTTCTTAAGCTAACAGAAGCTAAACATAACATTCTTTAACATTCTGTTAATGGCAAATGCTGTTAATTAAACGATTTTGTTATTTTTTTTGGCTTATGTTAAAGTGACGCTAACAGTCAGTTCTTTACGTAAGAAGCTCTGCTAAAAGTGTGTTAACATAGTCAACTGTAAACATTATCTTTTTTTATGTCATTCGTATAACAATTACCGAAGAGAGAAAAACCACTCGTAGTTAAAAAGATATTGCAATATTGAATGTGATTTGGGCATCACTTAACTGAAATGACTCAGCTAAAAATAAGGCAATGAAAAATGCTTTTTTAGGACAGTCGAGGAAATGGATTAGAGCGCATTACAATTCGTGTTTGACCCTTATGCTAGTCGAAAATGAAAGTGAATTTGAGCAAGCGAGCATTAAATGGAAAACTTTATGATTTTGCTCTGGATTTCAAATGCGCTTCGTTTATTTCTCTTCTCTTGTTAGGCCGAAAGTTTGCTTAGCCAAAGTTTTGAACTACTCAAGTAAAAAGTGGGAAAAGTGGAAAGAAAAAATGTGGCGAAAAGTAAAAGAGTCGCGCGAATTGAGTTTTCCACAATTGTAAAGCTGCAATAAATTTTACATGGCGGTCATGAAAACACTTGAAGAATATTAAAACAAATGAAGCAGCCTTAGCTTAGCAGTTACTTGAGGTTTCCCAATTCTTCTCTGCCAAAACAAGTGCCCTTTTCGTCCCTTTTTTTTGCGACATGAGCAGCTTAAGCAATTTTCCCAGCTGGACGAGGGCTAATGAAGCTGCCCCCTGAAATGCAGCAGGAGCCGGAGGAGGATGCGAGGTGGAAGAGTAGGAGAGTAGGTTCCAGGGGACCAGCATAAATTGTATATACATTATACTATGTGTAAGAGAATTACTCGACACTGCTTTGCTGCCTGAGCTGCCTTTATGCAAACACGTACGACCCATTTAATTTGGCGAGGGGCGACCGAGTGTATGGCCTGCCAGAAAAATACGTGATAAGCAAATTCATAAACCATTAAGAAGGTTGCGCCTTGCCACAAACGTCAGCGAATTTCTGAAACTCGACAGCACACAAATACAGCTACAGTTACTCAAAATGTAAATGCCCTTACCGTATAACTGCAGGTTAGGACTGTTTCGCATCAACATGTTTGTTTTATTCTTCACTTTATGTTTCGGTAAAGTCAAATATTCTGTTCACAGACTATGGCAACACTGGTCAGAGCTGCCCACTTTTCGTTGAAGAGCTGTCCACTTATTTAAACGGCGCTGCCACCTTTTAAAATAACGTATTTCCGCCATGGTCAGGTAATTGTAAAACTCAAAACAAGGTAAATTTTAATGTATTATTTTAATTCAAATGGCGAAAAATTACAAAATTAAATACTTTAAAAATTCTTTATCATTGACTTGATGCTCTATGTAAGTCTATTGGGCTTGTGTGTATATTTTAAAAAGGTTCACAATGCCTCAACATATTAAGACATAAATTTCGACCTATTACGATAAATATTCACGATATTCGTGATAAATTCCGATTGTGATCCAAGAGAACAAGTTACAAGCAACGTGACAAAGTTATACTACCCGTTGCAGTGCTATAAAATCGTCAAGAAAAAAGCTGGCAAAAGGAATGTGCGATGCTCGCGTCGTGTGCGGTTTCATTAAATTTTATAACAAGCATTTTATGTATATTTCCTTTTTTTATTCAACCTAGACGCTCGAGCTGCTGCTCTGGTATGATTCTGGTATGGGTTAGGTGATATGCTCAGGAATATAAATACTATGTATGCAGATGTTTAAGAGAGTGGAAGAGGGAGGGGGCAGGAAAAGCGCCTAATTGACGCGGTGGAAAATTGAAAAAAAGCGGCACACGACAGCGCGTACTTTGTGGGAGGCCGCAAAGTGGTTGCTACTCGTAGATTCTAGGGTTCCGGGCTTTTAGGGTGTGCCGAGTCATTCAAGGGTCTGTGAATAGAGTCAGGTGGAGGCGGAGGTGGAGGTGGTGACGGTGATGGGGGGACTGTTGAGTATGAGTAATTCATGGAGCTTGTTACTCGCACACACACAAAAGTCAATGCATTTAAAGCGACATCAATGCTACAAAATGCTGATGGGTTTTTATCTCTTTGCTGCGCATTCCAATTATCATATTAAATCAGTTGTAAATCATTGCATGCGAGTATATACATACATACATATTTGCAGCAATTTATGCGAGTGCCCCCAAGGCGAGCTGAGAACTGAGGTGAACTCTCGAGTACGCAATCCTTCTACCAAACAAACTGATGTGTAACCCAAAGGGACAACATCAATATCAACACGAAACAAGGACAAGTCCGAAGAAGAAGGAGAAGAAAGAAAGAGAACGAGAGAAACTGTTGACATTTAACTGAAATGCAGTTAATGGTCAGCATACGAATTGAGGGTAATACTCGTATTGTGGATAAACCTAATGAACAGTGTGGCTAAGAGCGAGGCGACAAAATGTTCTTCTAATGAATTGAATCTCGAATACCTATGCGGATTTCTTACAAATACCAACGACGAGTCGACTAAGTAAACGAATCGTAGATGATGGAAATCAATTCGAATGCACAGATGAATTACAGCTTCAGGGGAAAAGTAAAACTCTCCGCTAAGTATTTTTTAATTTAAGGAGTTTAGAACGGGAAAAGAAAATCAAACGCGTGCTTACCCAGAAAAAGAAGTCCGGCATTCCGGGAATCAATTCTCTGATATTAACTTTTTTATTCATAATTTTCAATAAATAGTTACATTTTTAATTTCCTTAATATTATTTTCTTAATTTATTTTAACTGCTAAGTAATTTCTTTCTGTCGACTGATTTTAATCGACTGTGAATAAATATATACTTTTTTTTGACTACGTTTATTCAGGTTTAACTTATGCAATTGACCTGGCTGGCATTGCAAACTCGTTTACAATTGCAATTATCGTTACTTTTGATCAACTCCGGCAAGCCTATTAGAAACAGCTTTATACCACTCTCACAATAATTGAAGCTTTCACAATTGTCATATTGGGAAATGTACAATTCGATTGTCTATTTAGCATATGGCAAATGTTTCCACATGTTTGTGAGTGCGTGTGTGTGTGTGTGTGTGTGTGTGTATTCTATTGGCTAGAGTTAACAAGGTTAAAGCATATAATCTGCTTAAAATATCAGCAACAATAATATCAATCAAAATAAAATCAAATGCTGCACAGTGTAACAAACCATGAGAGAATTACATGTCATATAGCGGAGTGTGTGTGTGTGTGTGGAAATATAAAATACAATTTGATTGCACAGATATGGAAAGGGAAGTGGCAGGTGGAAAAGAAGAGAGAGAGAGAAGAGCAAGGAGCTGTGGCAGCGAAGCGCGAAATAAGCTGCCTGATGGACTCAGGTAAATGAACTGATGCCGTCTGCTTGTTGTTTGTTGTTGGTTGGCTGTTCTCAGCTGGCAGCTGAGTTGAGTGCCATGTCATGGTTCATACAATGGCGCTCTGCTCCTCATAACACAAACAATAACAACAAAATGAATGGAATGAACGAGGAGGTTGCCTACCTGCAAATCCATGGCGTCTGTTAATGTGACATTTTGTCATTAAAATTTCAAGAGGCGTGACACGAACACAGCCAGCTGACTCATAATATTGTTATTATTATTTGTTGTTGTTTGTGCTGTTGTTACTTTGGTTGTGGCTGTTGTTGCCTTTAAAGCGCGGCAACAGTTGCCAACAGCTGCCACTTGAAACCAAACCAAACCGACAACTGACAAACGGCCAGCTCATTTCCCAGGAAGCCTGGAGTCTGGAGTACACGGCGTATGCGTAATGTGCGCCTCTCGCAGTCAAATTAAATATGCTTTGGGCCATATGTGTGTGCGTGTGTGTGTGCATGTTAACCATTGCCATTTGCAGGCAGCCGTGTCAAGTGCGTTGGCAGTGCAAATAAAACAACAGCGGCAAATTGGCAAATAAAATTTTTAGAAGCGCGCGGAAAATATAAAAAAACAATAAAAGTGAACGGAGCAAAACAAAAAAAAGCCCAAGAAAATGAAATAAAAATAAATAAAATATATTAAGTAAGGACAAAAACAAGATGAAGAAGAAGATGCACACACTTGTTGTGCGTGTGTTTGTGTGTGTGTGTGTAATTAATTTTACTTGTTGCATTGAAGAAGTTTGCCTGAAGCTGCCTGAGGAGAAGTGGCACTAATTAAAACTCTATGCGACGGATGTGTATGCGAGAGAGAGACATAGTGTGTACACTTTACACACACACACACACTTATATGCAGATGAGGCCCAAACTTTGTATCCAGGAAGTGTCACAAAGTCCTGACGCACACACACACGCACACGCATACAATTAACTTGATTTGTTGCCTGCGGTCAAAGCTAACGAATGACACGAAATGGACGACAGCTGCACTTAAGCCCACAACTGTCTCTACAACTCAGAAAGAGATATAGACACAGAGTTTTATAGAGAAAAGATAAAAGAGAAAGAGAGGAAGAGGGAGCGGGATTTGGATGGAACACAAAGGATATGCACAATGTAAACGGAAGCGTTTATTATGTTCAATAGGAAATGAGCAAACATAAGGAAAAGCAAAAGAAGCAAATCAGATCTGGAAATGAACGAGAAAGAGCAAGAAATTTACATGGGAAATGCGATGACTTCAGAAAAGAGATAAAGCAGCTAGATTTAACTGCAAACAAATTACTAAAATGTCAATTGGAAATCAGTTGGAATAAAAACAGAACAATATAAAAAATATAAATATTATATGTAAAGTTGTTTACAACAAAAAAATGTATAAATAAGGTAGAAGAATTTTAGGAGTAAAGCACAATCTTCCTCCTTTTGTTTAGTTGTTGTCTTAAGAATTATCAACTTGCTCGTACAGCTCAGGAAATTCAAATAAGGCTGTGGTTTTTCCCAATTTGTAAAACTTTAGCTGTGAAAATATGAAAGCAGCTGATGAAATTGTTAAAAGAAAAGCTGCTGGAAAAGTTCTTTAGTACCCGGTTCTCTTGTGCTGAAATGCATTTGTATACTTGTGCTATCAAATATATTTTCTTACCAGTTTTCACATGCGTTCGCTGTTGATTTTATTTTACCAAGTTAATATTTGCAACCAGCTAAGTTGCTCCAGTTTCCTTACCACGCAAACAACAACAAAAGCAACAAACATTAAGCAAACAAATTGACTCGACTAAAGGGCAAAATATATAATATTGTACCATCGTGTATGAACCTACGTATATTTTTGGACTAAAAATAAATGAAGAATACGAAGTGAAAGTAACGCAAAGACTCTTTGAATATTTCATGAGTAAAGTTCTGGCATTCCATTGTTGGCCACTTCACGAGGTTTGGGCCACAAAAGAAGAGATCTTTTCATGCGGCAGCCTTGTAAAAAAATTACAGCAATTTTCAATGCAATTTGCTGCAGTTTTAAGATGTTTGCCTCTGGCACTCTCTTCAGCAGGGTATCTCCATCGCCATCTCTATCGCACTCAAAATCTACCCTCTTGCTTACACATTTCATTGTTTGTTTTGCCACTGCAGACACGTACTAAAAGAACTTCAATGCGCAACTTCCATAAACTTGAATTTGAAATTGAAGTTGAAACTGAAGCTTAAGCTGAAACTGAAGCTGAAACATGCGACGCCAATTTTTATTTTATTTGATTGTCTCTATATTTTTTATTTTTTATTGCACCTAAAATATTTTTTTGTTTGTATATCCCATCAGCAGTAAATATTTTAAAGTGCTTAATCCAGAGAAGAATACTCATTTTTATTAAATTAAACTATTTATTGATTTAGGTATTTATAAACATTTTACAGAAATGAAGTCAAATCCAAAAAACACTTTCAATAAAACATTAAATAACTCAAGATGTAATTTCTTCTCCTCATTCTTATCTGGCGTCTTTATTACCACTTTAAATCAATGCAGCAACCTTTAAGTAGTAATTACAAAAGCAATTCTATGGCAATTAAAAGCACATTAAATGCTATAGGTCATAACCCCAAAAAACTCGACAATAATCTCAGCTATTTGAGCTCTGATTGAATACTAACTACAACATTTTCAACTATACTTTTGATGGCGATTTGGTTTCTGATTCTCATTCTCATTCTCATTCAGATGCTGATGCTGATGCTCATGTTGATGGTGATGGCATAACAATAAACATGAAAAGCGTGTAAAAACAAGCGCTCAGTGCCTGCAGTTCGGAGTTTTCTTCACAGCATCGACAACAGACTAAATATTTTATGGCTGCCACTAAAGCCCAAGACCGAGGCATCAAATGAAACTTTGTCACACAGCGCAATTACAGAGAGCACAACAAAAACAGTAACAAGTTGATACCAATGATTGCTTCAACTTTAAAATACCCTTTTCTTTTTTAAAGAACAACTAAATTGTGCAATTTCTATATTTGGCTAATATTTGCCCTAAAACGTATGCTATGAAAAAGTTGCCTTATCACAACTTATGGAATTTTAAATATTCGGAATAAGAAAAAAATTATAAAAAAGAGATTATTTTTAATGATGAAAAAATTAATCATATTTTATTATTTATTTATTAATAGTTTTATTAAAAGTTTAAGATAAGAAATTTACGAGTTAATTTGCGCAAAGAACAATGATCAAAAAAATTCAAATAATTCACAAAATGAAAATAAATTATTAATTATTTTATTATTTGAATTATTACTTAAAATCATAGTTTATTAAATTTAGAGGCTAATCTGTAGTAAAAACTTCCCTACTACTTTTTAGCCCACATAGGGTATAAGACCCACACTCTGTGGAAGGGAAATAGAAAGAGAAAGGAAAAAACTATACACGACAGAGACATCAACGGCTCGTGTGCCATATAAATGAACGAAATGTCCATTCAACTTTGGCGCCGAGTAAAGAGCAGGCAGAGAAGAAAAAGAGTAAGAAAACGATATAGACCTGAGACTGGAGACTGGCAACTGGAAACTGGCAAATGGGAAACGGGAAACGGGCAACTGATGACTGCCTGCAGTTCTTGGCAAAGCTATTAAAACTTATGCGTACCTCATATAACACTTTTAATGCCAATCAAAGATCTCAACACAAACAGAAAGAAGGAAGAAAACGAAGTGAAATGCACAGAAACTTTTACCTTTTGTTTCAAAAATACTTGTACATATAACAACAAAACTGAAACAACCTGAACCGCATCACAACTGTGAATTCAAGGCAAAGTCACAAAGTCAAACAAAAGCTCATTGTAAATGTCAGTAGAAGATGGAGGCAAAAAAGGCAATAAAGCCAAGGAAACGAACGGCACAAAGCGAAAAGAAATTGTCAAAATACAAATAGGAAATTGAGGCGCTAGAAGAAAAATATGAACGGAAAAGTTGCCGAAAACGTGAAAGTGAAAATGGGGATAAAACAACAACAGCTTAAAGAACAATCAGAGTATGAGAAAATGCTTAGCGAATTTAGCTAGAACGAATTTAATCTTTTACGTTAACGCGTGCCACAATAGCAGAAGGAGAGAGGGAGAAAAAAGAGAAGAAGAGAGGGGAGTCAAGTTTGAGTTTGTGTTTTGAGTGCGGCTATTGTGGCTTTATTTATAGACATCAAATGGCTGCCAGGAGCACGATGTGCCCCATGTGGATGTGGCAACAACAACACATAAGTATGTGTGCACGTATGTGTGTGTGTGTTTATGTGTGTGTTATGTGTAATGCATAAAGATGACATGTATGTAGCACAAAGCGGGCTGCTGGGGCCCAAAAGACTAAGTAAACAAAAGAGTTGTTGCCTGCCACATAACATAGAACCGAGAAGGAGGGTCCGATAAAAGTGGGCTAGAAAAGCTTTTTAAACAACCAAACAACGAGGCGTGGAAGAGCCTAAAAGTGGAAAAGTGGATAAAGAGGAGGAAACAAAGAGTTAAATATGTGGGTATTCGGTGGGCTTAAACAACAGCGGATTATGTGAGGCTCTCCGGGTGCCGACCTATAATTAGACAGATATCAAATCATTTTTGGCTTTTAGGTAATTTAAGCCGAGTTCTAATTAACTTTGAGTGAACCCTGTTCATGTTTCCACCTTAATAACAATGAGGGTTCAATTAGCAAATGTTCATGCAACTGTCCTTAAGCCCGGAACTGTAATTGTTATAATTTTGTTAACCTAAAAATATTATATAAACAAATTTATCTGATTTAAATTAGTTAAGTGAAATTTTAAAAAAAAATATCTTTTAGCTTTAATAATTATAATTAATTTGATTCTCAAAACAAATCTTAAGTCTTCAATCTATGAATTTATCTAATAGTTCAATCTTTAATCAATTAATATAATATTTGTTGTACATTTGTTTCACTCCTTCGAATTTAATATTTAATACACTGAACTATTATTATCATTTACTCGGAATCAATTTTCCTACTAAATTGTAGCAAATATTTGTCTAACAGCCAATGCGTCACCTTGACCCTGACTGTGCATTTCTGGAATTTCGAGTGTTATTTTTCCGAGCAACTTCTTATAGCCACATTTCCCAGAAGACAGACCCAACAATAGTACAATGTCAAATGGCACGCTGCCAGGACAACAACAACAATAGACGGACAGCAACAGTTCTCGACTCCTTAAGAGTCCACAAAAGAAAAAAAAAACAGAAAACCACACCACAAAATATTTCAAGTGATCCGCAAAATCTGGTTTTCCTGCCTCAGATCTCATTCCACCACCACTTTTTGGCTTTAAGGCGACATTTAAGGCAGCTGTTTGGTTGGTCACCGCGTTACGCCCCCAAACAAATGTGGCACACGTGCATTACGCATACGCCTCGGGAGCCTCACGAGTATTAAGGGGGCAAGGGGCGGGTGTTGAGGCACAGAAAACATGAACAATGCTCACGCCCTGCAACACAAAAGAGGATGTAGTCCTTGTACAAGTGCCAATGTGGAGCGCGACTTAAGCGAAGGCTCCAACAACAACAACAACAACAACAAAAAACAAGAAAAAATACTGGAAATTAATAACAGAACTTGTAAAGGGAAGGCACAGAAATAACACGGCCACATGCCATAAGTACGCATGCAAAATTGCAAGGCATACGCACAGCATATTGATAAATATTTCGCCCACGACTCGAGAGTCGAACAATGTCCTGAAATGCGCATGCCAATGCAATCCGACAACAGCCAAGGGGAGAGTGGAGGAAGGTATAAAGGGGGACCCAAAGAGATAGGAGAACTGGCGCAGGAGGAGAACAAAAATATGCAGCAGACACAAAATGCATAGAAACGGTTGAGATGATGAATGAAATGATGGAAGAGGAATGAGGGAGGGGAGGGGAGGAGAGGGGCAGGGGACACTGGCAGATACAACCGGTAGACCTCGGCAGCTGCCATATGATTGCGACTGCGACTCGCTTTGTGCATATTGATTGAATGCAATGCAACTGTCATACATACCAATGCCATAAACAAGCTGCAGAAATATCTGCATCGGCCTTTTCCACTGCGATTCAGGAGCAGAAGCTGCCAGCCTCATTCTCAGTTCCAGTTCCAGCTTATAGCTAAAATTTGATGCAGAAATACCAAAACGAATCGAGACGAGTCAAGTTGAGTCAAGTTGAGTTTTGGATGAGATGCATTGAGTTCTGTTCTGAATACGCTAACGCACAGTGGGAATTGGGGCTTCGAACAGGTAGTTTGTGTATCTAAATACTTTACTTCGAATTCTTCGACACACTTTGGATGCCAAATTTATGTTTGCATTCGAATTATAGAGTAAACTATCGATAAATATATTTTAAAAGTACTACATTTTTCTTACGTTATGGTCAAAAATAAAAATTTAATATATGCCTATTTTAATGAATTGGAGAAGACATTGAGTTTGTCACTGCTATTCATTATAACTACTTAAGCATAATAATTTATTAAGAGTTTTACTTAGTGTATTAGTATTTATCTGAAATTGGTATTAAACATTTGTTGAGCTGTTTATGGGCCCCAAATTTAAAAGTAAAATACTAATAAATATAAAGCTGGGCGCCCAATAAATAATTTAACTTATGGCTTATCAAATTGAGCGTGAAAGTGTAGTTTTTATAATCCAAAAGGGCATTGAGGTGTCGACGCTGTGCACATTTGTATGTGAATGCGAGTATCTTTAAGGTTTTTGTTCGTTGCCGTTGCCTTCTGGCAGCGACATTGCCTTTTGCTTTTATGCATTTGGTACGATTTTGAAATATGCCACAGCCAAAATGCTCAGCGTACCGTTACGCGGAGAGACAAGAAAGCGAACAAAAACGCGAACAGCATACTCGGCTCGATAAGAATGTGACTCTGACTCTGTGTGTGTGTGTGTGTGTGTGTATAGAAGAGTATACTATATTTATGTGTATGTGCATGTGCATATTTTGTGTGCCAAACAATGCAGCTGCAGATGAACTATGCACACACATATGAACATACATATAGACATCTATTCAGTATAGATATGTTAAGTAACAGAGAGAGGGAGAGGGCAAGAGAGAGGGAGAGGAGGAGAAACAGAGACGATTTGCATATTCCGTGTTTTGCAGTTCAAGCGATTTTTGCCAAATTATTTGCAAACAGTTGAACTTTGACGTTGATTTTAGCATGTCATATGTGTTTGTTGTTGTTGTTGTCACTATGGTGGTAATTGCTGGTACTTGGGCGGAAGGCGTGGCATTGGGAAATTGAGGTTGCGCCTGGCAAATATGTCAGCAGCTTATCGCTTCATTACGCTGACTTGACAGACAGAGCGAGAACAAGAGAGAGAGAAAGGAAGAGCCTCC
Source organism: Drosophila subquinaria (assembly GCA_037043405.1). Taxonomy (NCBI): domain Eukaryota; kingdom Metazoa; phylum Arthropoda; class Insecta; order Diptera; family Drosophilidae; genus Drosophila; species Drosophila subquinaria. Next base: position 119,593 of record JBAMBL010002859.1, on the reverse strand, counting down.
GCAGTCGTTGACTTAATGAATATCTAGAATTGTTCGAGGCATGTAACTTGCACAAATGAATGTCTAGCTCAACTGGCACCATTTGATCCCTGTGGCCCCTCCCAACCGCACTCCCATGACAGATGAATGCACAGCAAAAGGCGACAAAAATCTTCAGTCTTATCCGCTTTTGTGCGACTTGACAGCGGTGGGAGGAGACGCGGGATCAGGAGCAGCCTCTCAGTCCCTCAGTCTGCCCAGACGTTGTCTGAGTAGTTTGTCAGATTAATATGTGAAAAAGACTGAAAGGATTCACTCTGCCTGTCTGCAGCAATTTGAAGCGAGTGCTGCGACAACTGGCGTCAAAGGACATCACAGAATATTGACAGGCAGCAACAAAGGCCAACAACGAAAATTGAAAGCAACTCGAGTGCAACATTTATGAGCTGCAATCTCACATAAAACAAGTGTAAAATACTACAGTCGAGGCAGCCCTACTGTTAAAGATCCAGTACTTATTGAATAACTTCCAAGTTTATTAAGTGATCTTAATGAAATAATAATAATAACTTGAATATTTCTTAAAGATACCTACATAACAATTTGGTGTCTCTAGCTCTCACATTTTCTGAGTTTTGATGTTTATACAGACGGATGGAGAGATCAACTTGATTCTAATTTAAAATATTTACCTCATCTATTTATCGACCCACTTTACTTATTTAAGTACAGGGTCTTAGAAGTGTTACAAAGTAGTTAGGACCCAGAGTAGGATAGAGAAATGTACTTCATGCAGCAGCACACAATTTAATATGTTTGCTAATAAGATCATAAAAATAACTATTGACCTATTCTCCACTTTCCTCCATTAAGCCCCATTACAAATTGCGTATACGCACTGCAATCCAAAGACAGCTTAGAATAGTTCTAGTCTTAATCGCAACTGCTAATTTTACCACATGCTTGTAGTCAAAGTTTCCTAACTGAAAATGGAATGGAAAGCAGCTGCTGCCAGTTGCCCTCTGATTCTCCAATCATGGCCAATTGAAAGGCAGTGAATCGTAGCCAAGAACTGAAACCTACGTCACCTTTTTGGCTTTTTGGCTTTGCCACTTGGTTAGCCAGTTTCGGGATGACTTATGGGCAGCACTTTGGGCATCTTTTAAGTCACCTTAATCATGGGTAAAAACTTTTACCCTGACACAGATGCCTATTTGGAGGATGTGAATGTGAATGTGAGTGTGAATGTGAATGTGAATACTGATGTTTGTTGTTTTTGCTCTTAAGGCTTTTGTTTGTAATGAAAATTGACATGTCTTTCGCAGCTCTGGCAGCCACTGCCTGACGCTGTCCCTTTTCATCCTCCTCAACCTCCTCATCGGAATCTTCAGGCTCTTGTTGTAATTCGCCTTTTGTTTGGATCGCTGCTTTGTCTCGCGCTGTTCATTTGCCTGCCCATAAAGGTAGCCGAATAAGTTCCATCCACGTAGGCGCCATTGTGACGAAGATGTATCGGCTTCTCCCCCATGCAGTCTCTGTGGTGTGCTCTTTTCTTCAGCGAGTCCTCCATGTCCCCCATCCCCTACTGAACTTGTTCACAAATGTTGATGAATTAAAAATCAGCAAGTAACGGAAGTGGAGCGTTCCACACACCCGACCGACAAAAGCAACACAAAAAGAAAAGAAAAATACATCTTTCTTGTCTCCAATAAAGCTGTAAAGCATTCACATTCCTTATAGTTTTGAAGGGTTCCCCTTCACATTCTTGTAATCTTCATTTGCTTTCTGTGAAATTAAAAGAGGATATAACTTTCAATGTCAATGTTTTCCTTTTAGGAATAAAGATTAGATTATTAGAAGAAATGGAGCAATAAATGTATTAAATATATCTTTAAGAAGCTAAAATTTAGTTCTAACTAAATGAATATCAAGTTACCTTAGAAGTCCACTGTGCATTTTCCCGTGGCATTTTTCTTGGGAGTTTTTTCATTATCACGTCTCCTTACTTTTTAGTTTCTGCTCTTAGCACTATTAACTATTATCTTTGGATAAAGCAAAGTTGTCGCTGGGCTCTGTAGGGGACAGTTTCCTAATTGCTTGGGCATGTAATTAATTTAATTTACAAAACTTAAAACTGGATCCGACTAACAGACTCTGTCGCCGTCGTTGCATAATTAAAACAAAGCAGCGCCAAGAAAGTTTATTAAGACGGGGACTGAGACTACAAGTTAAAAGAAATGAAAGAATAAAATTAATATGCCAATTTTTGTAAGCTTGTTTTTCTCGACAATCTTTGCTGTTGCTGCTGTTGTTGTAGTTGCCTCTGGTGAAAAGTTTTATTACACGCCTCAGTTAACATAGCCAAGCTATTGATTTCCCCGTTAAGGTAAAAGATGAAAAAAAAGGTTCTTCTTTAATAACAATTAATTGAAATGGAAATATTGAAAAGTTTCGAATGGGTGCAGTCTGTAAAGTTTGAGTTCTAAACTGCTAACTTGATTTATTGCCAATATTTGCTAGCTAATGGAATCCCAACGAACTTTGGCAGACCTTGTAAAATTTGAAGTGAGTTCAGTCAAAGGTTAAACCCTAATCAACAATAGAGCGTACAAATAGATCAGTTTGGAAGATAGAAGCTTACAAAGTCAACAATTTACTTGATAGTATTCAACTATTGTTTTAATTTCCAATGCAGTCAACATGGCGTATACGTTATATTCTTGTACGGCACGTTCTTATCATTGCACACTGGGCCGGATTGACAAATAAGTGGCATAAAGTCGAAAATTTAATTGAAGCAAATCTACATTTTTATTTAACATATATATACTAGATTCCCTCTGTAGAAAGCATCAATAACTATTTTTGCTAAAAATGCAACCCTGGCATTTTTTATCAAGCTCCAAAGTCAGCCGATTAAACAGCTGACTTTTGTGACAAAATTGGCGACAAACTTTTGTCGACTTTGTGCGCTTGGCAATTCCACACGATAAGCAAATTGGTTATTATTAAAAATGGATTTTGAAGACCGAGGTATGTAAATTGGAGTTGAATGAAAAGATTTTGTGTCAAAACTTGTTATATGTGATAATATGTGTATTGTTTTGTGTTGTTCAATAAGAAAAAATTTAACCAAAGTGTTCGTCTTCTGTAGAGAAAAAAAAAGTCTTCTGCGTATTTCTGCGATGTGTAATGAATGTTGAAAAAAAGTAAAACCTATTCATAAAAATATAATTACAATCCGGTTTGCGGCTTTTTGCGGCTTTTCCGATGGCTGTATTTTCTAGATGTGCTTGTTTGTATGTAAATATAATTTAAATCACGTATACGTCATGTTGTCTTATATGGGCAGTCGGGGTAGGCGTGGTCAAGCTGACTCAAAATATTGCTTAAATATTTAGAGTGGTATATTCAATAAATATGCCAAGTTTCAGCTCGATATATGCAATTTTCGACTTTATGCCACTTATTCGGCAATCCGGCCCAGTGTGCATTGCTTGAAGCTGCTGAAACAAGAATGAATGAATGACCCTATTACAACAAGTACAAAATAATACAGACCGAGTCCAATTTAACTCTCTGGCGACATTTTCAAGTCAACCAGAAGCGAATCATCAAAGAAACAAGCTGTTGACAAGACTGGCAAAGGGGTTGCCTCTCATTCCCCATTCCCCCCAGTCAGCACAATTCCCAACCAGATGGACTTGCACACACACACACACAGACACACACACTCCTTATTGTAGGAACGCCCAACTGTTTAACAAAACTTCAGGGTGAACTTTTGCCAGCTACTCAAAGTCAACAGCTGCGGGGAGTCCCCGAGCCAACGGAATGAAATCATTGCGAATAAAAAGTGAAAACAAGCCAAAAACTGTGCCAACAGCTGCACAGGAGTTGAATCCGGGTACTGGGCTGATGGGTTGATGGGCTGATATGCTGATGGGGTTTGCATCCATGTCACTAAATTGTCAACAAAATGCAACAAATTGGCAAAAAACTTTTCGTATGACTAGCAAAATTAGAACCCCGCAAGCAAATAAATGGATACAATAACGAAAAACCCCCTACAAAAAAACAGACACAAAATAAAATAAAGTAAAAATAAAAAAATGAAACAAAACAAAACAAAACAAAGCACAAAAGGGCGAGCACCAAACACGAAAAAAGAAAATACCCAAAAACTGGCAGTTCAACAAAAATATGTAAACGTTTGGGATTTTATGCAATGTGCAATAGACACAAAAAAAGGGAAATAGCAATGCTGAAATCGAGAGTGCTGCACTTGGAGATACGCTGTAATTTTTAAGTTTGTCTCAGAATTGATTTCTGATTTAGCTAGAATTGAGTATCCTAAATTAACGAATATATCTTATCAAATTAGTCTTATATTTATACTTCTCTCAACTGCTCCTTAAAGTCTTTGAAAACCTGAGAGCATTTGTAGAATAACTATAGAGGGAAGTAAAGTTCCTGAGATCAAAGTTCTCTGTCGAATTCTCCTATTTGAACTTATGTATTCCCAGTTATGGCCATTGAATTAGCTACAGGGTACAACAAATCCCCTTTCAACTGCTTCCCGACCTGGCAAACAAATTTAGTACGGTTTGTTTTTTTTGTGTTACTGTTTATCTAATGCGACAGACGACAACGACAAGGTATAAATGCAAACAAAATGCAAAACAAGCCTCTCTCAGGGCTCAGAGCAGAGTACTCAATATAGACGTATACTATATAGTACACGACTATATGGTGTATAAATAGTATATATAGAAGGGCCGCCGATTTGTTTGCTTATTGATTGGAAAAGCGGCACAGCTGAAAAAGAATTTTTGGCACAGCATAGAAGGACATAAGGACAACAGAGCAAGGCTCAACAGCGAATCGTAGCCACAAAAAAAATATAAATAAAAAACAAAAATACAGAGAAAAAATAGAAAAGCGAAAGAAATGCACTAGCTGAATTTTAAACTAGAAAATGGGAAATTGTTTATAGTATGATCGATATAACCATTTGTATTGCACGCTTGTTGAGCAGGAACAGAAAGCAGAGTGTTGTTTCTGTTCCACTTGAAGTTGTTGTTGCTGTTGTTGCTCTTGTGCACTTAAAAACAAAATGCCAAACACATGCCGCACAAATCAAATGCGTTTTGCCAGGAAAACAGAAAAATATCTATGCAAAATATCTAGGTGGAAATATTGCACACACGCAATCCAAGCGAGGGTAAAAAGTAGAAAAAGTTGAATAACTGCAGTGCCATCAAGTTGATAAATAGATTAAATGCAAATATTGATTGAAGTATTCATTTAATTAAGTAAATTGATTTGATTATAATTCCATTTATTCATCCAATTGCTCAGAGCTCAGTCAACTCACGTTTGTTTGCTTATAAAATTCACATCAGATTCATATAGATGAAATGGTTGAAATTGTTACTTAGTAATTGTAAAAGAACATTATTCTTATTTAACATTTAATTTTAATTTATTTTATTTTTAGTAAAATTAATCTTTAATTTGAACTTTTAAACAATACTAGGCATCTCTTCAAACACACCTCGCTGCAGCCAAAATACATGCAAAAATCTTAGAAATGCATCAAGCAACAAGCATAAAAAGCGATGCAGCTGCACTTAAAATATTACCACTGTAGGCAAGGCAATTTATTCAAATTCTCCTGAAAAAGACACAGCAACAAAGAAACCGATAAAGAAGTGGGAAAAGAAGAGGTGAAGCAAGAAACATTTTAACTAGATTTTTGTTAGGCAAAAACTGTCACAGCTTGAAATCAAATAAATAATATAAATGGCAAATGTCAGCAAAATTATTATTCACACACACACACGTGTGCGCACACAATAAACGTTTTTGTCTATTATTGGGAATTGTAGAGCTTTTGGCCAAAACTAATGTAAATAATTGCTATTGAATTGGCCACGCCCACCGCACTTTGTGGCCAAAAGCAATTGATGATGCAAATGCAATAAAAGCTGCAGTTGCAAAACGATACGAAAATGCCCATTGTAATTAAAATGATGACCACCAGATCAATGCCCCAAATAAAAACTGAAAAAACAAAAAGGAAAACAAAACGAGTGGGAGAGCGGAACTCATGGCCATCGAAATGTATTGCATTGGAAATGCCAGCAAACTGCTGACCAAATCAATTTCCCATTGCCAAACTCCAAATCCAAAATGCAAAATGCAATGCTAAATTTTGCTAACAAAATGAGCGCGCACTGCAATAGTTTAGCCAACAATCTCTTGGTCAAAAAGGAATGAGGATGAGGGCGGAAATTTGTTGCCGTTGCTTACGTGGCCATCAAATTGCATGCGGAAAGGCAGCAACAACAGCAGCAACAGCAGCAGCAACAACAAAAACAACCTGACAGACGAATTGCAGGCGGAAAAAGCATTGCTGGATCTGCTGATATTTGTGTGTAGATACATATATAATAGTATCTGTATGTAGCCCAGGTGGTTAGCAGTCAGCACATTGTACTGCAAATTGTGGCAAGCATTGATGGCATATTAGGTGCCCCATTCAAACGACAGGCGACTGCTACGTGCCACCGAATGTGGCAACCATATGGACCAAGTTCAGCTTTAATGTCAATTGAATGTTGTTGAAAGCGCACAGTGCAACAAGTTGTCTAGAACACGTCTTCAAAGTTACAGCAAATATTTACTATGTGCATTATAGTAATTGAATACCATGACAAAATATATGTTCAGCATTTTTATTTAACAAGAATTTTAATTTCAACTAAAATTACAAATAAATTATGCTCAATGTGTTTGCTAATGTTACAAAAAGCTTCCTTCCATTTAGTATCCTTAATCGGCAATTAATACACACTATTAATTCCATTTTGATTGCAATCGAACTTCATTTGTATTACTGAAAACATGTCGAAGTCATTGTAATTAATACTGAAGGCAATTTAAATTTCAGCACAATGCGAAAGCAATGAGGATGCCTGGCAGCGCATTGCGAGCAAGATATTCATTATAGGCATAATAAGCACTTGTACACACTACCGAATAACACTAATAATAATAGTAACAATAATAATAATTGTAAAGATAATACTGATATCACGTAATAAACTATTTAAGCGTGCCAACGTCAAATGCAAAATGCAAACAATTTACAATTTACAATTCGCAATTGTCCCATGGAGCGTGCTATTGTTGCTCGTCATGACAACACAAATATTACACATTTGGGAATTGTGCATCAACACGCCGAAGCTCGTGTACTCTAACTTATTGAAAGACGTTGCAATTATGTATTTTTTAATTAAATTATAATAATATTTCAAGAAAAATAGTCAAATAACTAATAAAAAAATTAATTAAAGTAAAAGAAAGAAATATGGTGAGATAAATATAAATAATTTTATTTAAAACAGCTGAAAATATAAAATAGTACTCTTCATCACTTAAAATATGTCGAAACAAGATTCATGTTATGTTTTTCTAGATGTTTTCCTATTTAAATATTAGTAAATCTGGTTTTAATAAATTTTGTAATGTCTGAACTATTTTGGTATAATTTATAGAACTAGAACGAACAGGGGCAATGTTTCAATTTAGTCATCGAATCTTGTCAATATTATTGCATTGCTCGAAATTAAAATACCTCACAGAGTATAATCACAGTTTAGAGTTAACAAAGGCAATCTACTGCCTGTTGACAAATAGAAAATGTGCAATATTGTAAAATTGCCAGGGCAAATGCTCGGAGACGAGCAAAAGAATGGAATTGATTTCACCATCTGTATAGAAATAAGACTCGTATCGTATAGTATATACATATATTGGCATGAAGTGCCTTCTCGATTGGAAGTATAAAGGGGCTATACTATATATCTGTATGTAGGAGCTGATGTTTGTTGCCGAGGCGCAAGTTGAAATGTTGACAATCGATGCGTGGCTTTTGTTTGAAAATCTAAGCAAATGTGTGTGAAGTCAGCGACTATTGTGTGTCTGTGTGTGTGGGTGTGCGTGTGGGTGTGTGTGTTGGTGTGTGTGTGGGTGTGTGTGTGTTTGTTGCAGCAGAGGAAACACGCAAGTTGAATGGGCAATCCAAGCCGAGCACTCAGCTGCCTGGCAGCTTCAAATGATAAATATGCAATCGGGCCAAAGGTGCACAATTTTTATATGCATTTCTCAGTTTCAGTTTCTCCCTGCTGGCTGCCGGCCACGCCCCCAGCGCCTCACTTTTGCCGCCTGTGCAACCAAATGCCCGTGTCGTACTCACTAGTTTTTTCAACTAGAAATTTTTATGCAAAAACAATTTATTACACTTTTGGCCGAGATCCGGATCCGGATGCGGATGCGGATGTGGATGCAGATCCGTAAGCATAAAAGTATTGTTGCAACGGTATAACGGCATAACGGTATAACGGCTGCTAACAGTTATCGCCTTATGCATACTATCACTATTGCCTCCCCAGTTCCTAGTTCCTAGTTCCTAGTTCCTCGCTTCCATGGCAACCTAGGGCAACATTCAATGCTGCATCCTCTGCTGGCCAAGATGAAGATGAAGATGTGTGCGATTGCGTGTGATATGCTTAAATTATTGCATTTCCTTCGTCTCCTCTTCATCCTCTTCCTCCTCCTTCTCTCGTGCATGCCTTTATCATCAAAGATTGATGGCATACCAAAGTGTTCTCTTCTCCAATACCTTACATGGTTGTGCTCCTGCAGTTATGATTGAGGACATGCTCCGAGAGCATCTCACATTTTGTCAGAGACAAGGACAAAAGCAATAGAGAAGCTGCTACCTTTTGTAATATAATCTTTTTCGTATAACTAAGCAACTTAGGCAAATGTATTTACTCCACTTCAATTAAATTCAACTACAAGATCTGACTGACAAATTCCATTATAAAGGAAACATTTTCAATGAAAATTTTCAGTTAGTTGAGATCTATGGAACAATTGAACATTTTTTTAAATTATAATTATGGGCTGGAAATATTTAGGTTTACTAAAATTCGAACTTGTGACTTTTATTTAAAGTCAGCATCAAAATAAGAATTCAGGAATTTCCTATTTTAAATTGAAATCTAGTACTACAATTCAGTATTCAAGAAATAATGATAAAACTCATTTAATACCTGTAGAATCTGATGATGTTTCTGAGGGTGTTTGATTTGAATGCGCAATTCAAGTTGTGTCGTTGTTGTTTTGTTGGCAAACCGAAATCCTTGAATCCTTCGACTTCATCCGACTGTTGACTGTTTGGCCAAGCATTGCACGCCTCATCTGCCAACACGGGTTAACCAGGCGTATTCTAAGCTGCTTTCACTGCGTCTCATTCTCTCTCTCTCTCTCCTCTCTCTCTCTCGCTTCTTTCACTCTATTGCTGCCAGCACTGCTTTCAGCGAAGTTCAATACGAGTTCGAGTCTAAAGGCCTTTTTAGCTCAAGTCGAAAACAAAAAGTTTCTGCAGACAGTTGAAGATGCGCCTCGGGGGTCGAACTTGTCGGCTTTGCACGCAGTTTAAAGCGACGCCTGCATGTGGACAAGGACAGCAGGACAGCAAGGACCTGCACACATGTATCCTAGCACAACTACACACACAAATGCACACACAAATACGTATATATACGAGTGTGTGTATACACTTGGCATTAACATAATTCATATTTTGTTGTATTTGCATAATAATAAAGCTGCTGATGCTGGCACATCAACGACAACAGCGGTAGGAGACAGGGGAAGTGGAGTGGGGGGATAAGACAGTGGTCTTTTAGCTGCTTCTGCCAGGACTTTCGGTTGAGCAGCTGAGGGACGAGCAATGTTGCTGCTGTTGACAAATGGAACGCATTTGGCTACACCCAAAACAATCCGAGCTGAGATTTATATAAAGAAAGAACGGACATCCAGCCAACATCCAACCAGGATGAGGAGTGCAAAGAGGGAGGGGGATATGCCCGCATAAATGCATGAATACTTATGGGGATGTCAGACAGCGACACAGTGAATGCAAAACTGTTTGCCATGTGGGCGCATGTCCTGTTAGTTTTCCGGGAGAAGGAGGGCGGTTTGGGGGAGGGGGCAATGGCAAGCGGCATTGTCATGTTTTTCCGTTGTATTGCACTGACATCTGGGCAACATAATTCGTTGACACAGACAACAGACAGTTATGTATACATTATGTATATACTATATCTTGTTTTGTGGATCCCAACAGATTTCGCTGCTGTTTCTCGTTTCGTTTTCGTTTGCGTTTTGTTTATGTCAAATGTGCATTAGGTTTTTTATAAAAATAACGACTGCAAAAAGAAAATAAACTCCCTCCACTTTTGTGTACTTTATGAAAGTATTTACACACAACTAGTGACATTTTAAAAGCAATGTGCCTCGCTTGCGTCCCCTCGGGTACTATCAATTTTCCAGGGGACCAAGCCCACCTCCTGATGCTTCCACCCAGCACAAAAAATTAATCACTGAAAAGTTCGAAGCGCTCACCTGACAATTTGCACGTGCCCGCGCGCTCGTCACGGAATGAAGCCCAGGTGGGCCAGGTGAAGGTACAGGTAAAGGTAAAGGCAAAGCTAAAGGTAAAGGTGTGCTCGGTGAGGCGTTAAAATGCCATCATTAAAAATCAATGTTTAAAGATTTATGAGCTTAACAAAGTGTTAATTACACGGGGCCAACAACAAAATGTAGCCAAGCGAAGCGAAGCGACAGACAACCCCATAAGATAAGAGAAAAGCGAAAAACAGAATTTGAAAAGCAAGCAAGTTGCACAAAAATTAAACAAAAGCAAAAAACAGAAGGTGAAAGAGCTTTTTTTTTTGAAGACCCCAAAGTTAAGCAAAAACAAGTAAGCAAAGTTTATGCTTTTTAGTCTATATATAAGTATATATGTATATGTTTAATTGACTTTTAGGCTCGAAAGCATTTCCTGAATTAATATATAATTACTAGAGCGATATTTTAATAACAATTAACAACGCATCATAATTTTTTGTATTACAAGTACATGCAAATTAATTATTAAACAAATGGCATGTGGGCACAATAATTATGCTCTCCATTAAACTTTTTCAACTCAACTTTTTTAATTTTGCTCCGCTGTTTTGTTTACGCAATTTTAATATGCTCGGCAAAATGGACGCACAACATTTAAAATTCATTTAAATGACGCTTTAAGCTAAAATGGCTGCCGTTGATACACAATCGATCAATGAGTAAATTTAAGGTATTAACCAGCATTGCAAATCATATTTTGAAGATGGCTGACACACGTTTGCCTTATCGACTGGCGATAATCGATAGGCGATAGCCACCATCGATCTATGTGAAGCATTGCGCTATTAGCCAACACTGCAAATCTTGAAATGTAAATTAGAATTTTCCAGTTAGAATGCTTTGTTTGCTAATTAGCTTAAGATACACGAGTTAACGTTGCATGCAACTCGCTAGTCCGTCGCTTGAGCGCTAATAGTCGCAACTAAAGAGCCTCTAGCGCTGTAAAAATATGTAAATAAATAGAGCCAAGGCCAAAAAAATAAGGTTGCCAAAGGTCGCTGATTGTAAATTAGAGTAGAACTGCGTAGGCTGCCACAGACCGAACCCTCGAAATTTAATCAGATCAGAACAAAAGGCGAGAACAAAAAAATATAACGAAATGCAAAAACAGCGAGAAACAGAGGCGTTGCAAAAGGAACAGAGAAATGCCTTTCATTTTGACCAAACAGCCAAGACAACGAACCGAAGAGAGAGAGAGAGAGGGGGAGAGAGAGAGACAGCAAGAAGGATAACCCAAACAACTTTCGTTGACGACGTTCTCATAATTCTGGCAAAGGCAAAAGACATGAACGAGGTAAGAGCTAAGAGGTAAGAGAAAAGAAAACCCAACACGTTAAAATAGCAAAAATCAACAACCGAAAAACGTAAAAGATGCCAGGCAGCAGTTTTTCCCTTAACATAAGTTGTGCTTGTGGGGGTGTGTGTATGTGTGTGTTTGTCTGCAAGCGGGGAATGGGAATGCAGATGGATGAGGGGAGAAAACACCAACAACGATGACGATGACGATGACGATGACACACGTGAGGTTTCGCAGCAACAAAAATACAATATACGTACATATTTATAAGTATATGTTCATTCCATATGCATATATATGTACATATATGTATATTTAGTACAGCTGTGTTCGTGCGTGTGTGTCGGTGTGTGCGTGTGAAGGACGAAGCACACAAACAATCGCACCTTTAATATGCTTGAACTACTAAAGAAGCCATAAAGCAACCCAATGGGCCAAACGAGTACAACAATCGTTTACCTACGGAAAGGCGTTGAGAATATCTTTGCACACACTCGCATTCCCTTAAATGCGACTATTCAAATCTTCTTTTCGGCCAAGTCTAAGTCCTGGCATGTCCTTTTAACAGTGACGTGTTCGTTTACAACACCAACTTGTTGCCTGGAACGTGTTCAAGTTGCAGGGGTAATTTCCCGAGTTAACAGACAAATTAAAATGTTACAACAGCTGCTAACAAAATAAAGGGATGCACTTTTTGGCTACTCATACGGTTTCTCCCATACAAATAAAACAAATTCATTTGACATCTGCATGATCTTCGGGCTTTTATTTTAAAATTCAGCTGATTATTATTTTAAATAATTTGTATAAAAGTTATACGGTTAAAGCAATGTCTAAATAAAGCTAAAAGTACATATAAAGGGTGTTTTTTTTAGACTTTTGGTTTTTAAACTGGCAACACTTTTTTCTGAGTTGGACTTTTTGACAGCTGTCTCTTGATTTATTATTAGTATGGCTTGCCATTTTATAATGAAAAGACTCACTCCTGAACAACGTTTGCAAATTATTGAATTTTATCATTAAAATACATGCTCGGTTAAGAAATTGCATTTTTAATTTTTTCCATTTTATGATCAGTTTAGTCGACCTTCTGAGGCGGTTATTCGGAATTATTACAACCTTTTTTTTGCCTCAAATTGAAGAGGTAGACTTGGCTTACATGTGGTTTCAGCAAGACGGTTCCACATGCCACACAGCACGGAAAACAATGGCCCACTTGGGAGGCGATTTCGGTGAAAAGTTTACTTTTCGCTTGGGTCTGGTCAATTGGCCGCCTAGATCGTGTGATTTCACGCCTTTAGACAAATTTTTGTGGGATTATGCGAAGTGGCTTGTCTTCGCAGGTAAGCCCGAGACGATTGACGCCTTAGAAGAGAATATTCGGTGCGTTATTGCTGACATACGGCCCCAATTGCTGCAAAAAATGGTCGAAAATAGGGCCGCTCGGCGGGAAATCTATTCGGGCCAGCCAGGCGGCCACTTGCCCGAAATCATATTTAAACACTAATGGCATAAAATTATCCTTCCAATAAAGCCAAATTAATGGACGTTAAAACGATTTTCTTGTGTTTTATTTCAATTCGAAGTTCTATACCTCTAAAAAAAACACCCTTTACCTATATATATTTTCTATATTTTCTATATTGTTGATTCAAGTATCGACAAACATTACGCAGAAAATGATAATAAAATAAATATTCTCTACTAATTTAAGGTAGTAAGATATACACAATAATCTCTAAGATAATTTGAAAATATATTTAAAATTAAATTAAATTGTATAGATGCTAAAAACTTGTTTACTACCAGTCACGCAATCAAATAAAACTCAAGTTAAGGCGAAGACTTCAGTTATGTATGCTTTTATGGAAATAACGGTGAGTACTTATTATGGCCATTCTTTTGAAACAGTGGTGAATTCTTGCAGGGGAAAGTGCGATGGGTTATTTTTTATAAGTACCAGCTATAAGTTATAAGAGATATGTCATTAGAAGATAACTTTCATAACGGTAATAATGGTTAAAAAAAATACCCAATATTTGCTTATCCAGTTGTGGGAAATATGTCAAAGCTGGTTAACAAAGTACTTGAAGCTTATAAAAGGGAAAAATTTAGCACAAAGGGAGATTGATTAGGATATCCAAAAGGAATTAGTTGGGACACTTTTAATCCTTATATTTCTGTGTTGGGAAATGTGAAAGACTTATAAATGGAAATAGCTGGTATAAAAGGATTTTGATAAGAATTTACAAAATTATTTAGCTGTGACACTTTATATGAGTAACATTTTTATGGCTTTTTTATTAAAATTACAGCACTGTAATTCTCGCTGAGGCATTTAAAAAAAAAACCCAACAAAATGGTTAAAGATTTAATAAAAAGGGATTTTGATAGGAATGTCCAAAAGGATATAGCTGTAAAACTTAATATCCTGTTGGTTAACTGAAATTACGTGATATTAAGCCGTGCAGCTGTTGCAGAGTCAGGCAGGTAAAAAATATCTGGCGAGCAGGTAGGCGCTCTTATCTTGATATTGTGCTATATAAGCCCGTGGTCACAATGCAACTAGTTATCAGTAAATAATTAAACTTGCAGCTTACAACATGTCACCGCACAGGAATTCGCGCTTTATTTTCGAAACGAGTGAGAGCGTGCGAATCTTTCGGCATCAGCCCTTCATTAACGATCTGAGTGTGGAGTGTCAGAGTTGTCAGAGTCGTGTTGCGGCGACTGAACCATACAGTCATCATTGGTTGTCTGGAGAAGATGGGCAACATATCAAGTTAAGTCTGGAGGAGAAGCTGCTGCTCAAGCGAATCGAAAGGGAGAGAATCGAGACCTTTATGATATGCGATGAGAGCCCCGTAGGACGCACTCGGGACTTTCTTATGGAGACCGGAATGGAGGCAGTGCCACAGCTGTTGCGTTTTCTGTACTACGAGGCCAGCCAGCTGGAGGTCACCTTTGGCTTCTATGTAAACGTGGCCAAGAAACGACTATACTACGAAACCTTTCCCATAGTAATCAAACATTTTTTGGATATCGAGGAAACGGTTGACATGGTCTTCACCCGCATGGTGGAGAAGATTAGTAGCTATGTGCTGTCATCACTAAGACTGCCAATGGAGGCGTGCACCATCAAGCGTTTGAAGCTGATTGTCCACCGCCAGTGGAATGGCCAGCTGCAGCTTCCCCTGCAGTATCGAGTGAAGAGTGATGTCCGTGGCAAGGCAACAAATAATGCGAAACCTGTTGACCTTCCACTGCTTACCGAGAGCTACATCAACTACCATGGTCAACGCTTTGGACACTTTCCGGCCTCGTTGCAGGTTAATCTCTACTGCTTTCGTGTCTGTCCCCGGACTAAGGAGCTCTATGCGGTGCCGTATTTAATCCGCAGCGAAGATGTCAACAACACGCCCACATTTCTCATTCAAACCGACGTTACCGGCGAATTTCGTGGCATGCACGAAATCCGAAACGTGCGACGATTTCTGCGAACTGATTCCAACGATCGTGTGCTCGTGTGTCGCGAGTGTAAAGCTCATTTTTCTAGTCGTTTAAACTTCGCATTGCATAAACAAATCGATTGTGGGCGTGGCATTACGGTCATGACATTGGATATGAACGTTGACGGGGAGTCGACGGAACTATACGAAAATTGTTTCTCACTGCCAAAACAGTTCTTTAAATTCGCTTGGTTTGGCATTGGGCCAAACTGATTACATTTGAAATAATATGTAAATTTGAAATTGTGATAATCATATTTGACTAGATAGATGTTTATTCAAAATATAAAAGGCTGTTAAATTTGGGAATTTGAATTTTTACAGCACAGCGCCATGACTGATATTTAATTGTATTTTGAGAATAGATAAAAAAAAAAATGTATTTGTTTTGGTTTCCTCTGATAGTAAAACGAGCAAAGTAAATTAATTACCAAAATTCTATTTTAAAATAAAGCATAGAAAAATATTAATTAATGATATTTTATAATTAACACCAAATATACACCCCATTATATTTTTAAATATATTTTGTTTTTATTGCACAATTCACATACAGTATGTTTGTATATATAAAAAATAAAATAAAAACGTTCTGCCCTAGCACTCTTTAAAAATTAAAAATATGTTAAATATCTTTTATCATATAAATTTTACGCAATTTAAAATAACGAAAAGAAGCGATATTATTTATTTATTTTTAGCGCAACATATTATGATGAGATGAGACAAAAGGCACATCAAATGGTCGAAGTGCTCATATAAGGATCTTTTGAAAATTTAAGAACTTCTGTTGTCTTCTTCACTATCGTCCGAGTTGTCTTTATCCACAGCTACATTTGCTTCTTCTTTTATTCAGCTTCCCTCAAAATTATCCTCATCCACAGAGTAATCTGGCTCTGTCTTTATGCAGACCCCGACTAAAGTATTTTTTGTAGGGCACGAGTCGCCTGTGATGAGCACATCGATATCGGACTTCTGATCACATTCGTTATCCTGTTTGTGTACTATCTTCAAGTGCGTTTTTAAATGAGAACCCTTTTTAAAAGCCATCGGGCATTGCTCACACTTGAAGGGGCGTTCTTGAGAATGACTTCGCTTGTGACAATATAAGTTGATTGCGGTCTTAAACCCTTTCGGGCACTGATCACATTTATAGGGACGATCGTCAGAATGAGTCATTATATGTTTTTTTAAATTGTCTTTGTCTTTATACGCATTCGGACAGAGCTCACATTTATAGGAGCGTTCCTCAGAGTGAACCAGCATGTGCCTTTGTAATTGGGCTTTCATTTTAAACGCCTTTGAGCAGTGCTCACATTTGTAAGGGCGATCTTCAGAATGAGACTTTAAGTGATGTGTTATAGAATTATGCCTTTGAAAAGTTGCCTGGCAGTACTCGCATTTATAGGGACGATTGCTAGAGTGAATAACTTTGTGCCTGCTCATTTGTTGTGGGGTTTTAAACGCTTTTGAGCACTCGTCACATTTATAGTTACGTTCGTCAGAATGGATTGCACTGTGCTGTTTCAAATTATCTTTGACTAAAAACGTTCTTGGGCAGTGCTCACATTTGAAGGGACGATCCCCATAATGAGTCTTTAGATGCGCTATTAAAATAGTTTCCGTCTTAAAAGTCTTTGGACAGTACTCGCACTTGAAGGGGCGTTCCTCAGAATGAATAACTTTGTGCCTATTTAAATTTTGTGAGGTTTTAAACCCCTTTGAGCAGTGGTTACATTTAAAGGGACGTTCATCCGAATGAATGAAACTGTGTTGGCTTAGACTTTCTTTTGTTGAAAACTTTTTCTGACAGTGCTCACATTTGTAGAGACGATTATGATTACTCTTAAGGTGCCTTATTAAAAGAGTACCCCTTTTAAATGCGCTTGGACAGTACTTGCATTTAAAGGGGCGTTCGTCAGAATGAATCACACTGTGCTGTTTTAACAAATGCTTGCTTTTAAAAGCCTTCGAGCAGTCCTCACATTTGAAGGGCCGCTCGACAGAATGTTGCATGTACTCTTCCTTGATTTCCATTTCATCTTCGTCCATAGATTCATTTGATTCCTCTGTTGTTAAGTCTTCTTCACTATCGTCCGAGTTGTCTTCATCCTCAGTTACATTTGCTTCTTCTTTTATTAAGCTTGCCTCAAAGTTATCCTCATCCAAAGAGTAATCCGGCTCTGGCTCTGGCTTTATGCAGATCTCGACTAAAGCATTTTTTGTAGGGCACGAGTCGCCTGTGATGAGCTCATCGATGTCGGGCTTCTGATCGCATTCGCCCAGAAGATCCTTAAAATATTTCTCGCTTTGTTCGCATTTGAGCTTGAATGCAAATGCATTCTTAGCAGCCGATTTGCAGGGTCCACATATGTTTTGGGGCAGTGGGTCGAATTCCTTAATTTCACAGTTGGTGAAACATTCCAGCATAACTATCAAAAGTGGTTCATTATCCGTCCGTTCTCGCTCAGCGAAAATATTCTCAACTGTTGTGCAGTTCAACGTGCAAAAGCGACAAATTTCATCCACTTCGTACTTGATTTTGAACTGCTCCCTTTCGCTCAGACGTTCCATTAAATCTTTGTTGCTTTGCTCCCATCTGAGTTTGAATTCGAATGCATATTTAGCAGCAGATATGCAGGGTCCACATATGTTTTGGGGCAATGAATCACATTCACAGATTTTACAGTTGGTGCAATATTGCAGTATGGAAATCAGGAGTGCCTCATTATCCGTCCGCTCTCGCTCGTCGAATATATTCTCCAGTGTCGTGCAGCTTAACGTGCAAAAGCGGCAGACTTCATCCATTTCGTTCTTTTTGTTTTATTATTTTGTTTAATCAGATTTATATACGGTCGAACAGATGTTTACAATATCGAAACACAAGAATTAGAATGTATCGGAGTGTATTTTGAAAAATTATCGATAGCAACTTAGACTCAGTGCTGACAAATTTTTAAAAGAAAATTAGCTGCTTCGGTTTGAAGAAAATCAACAAAATTCAAATTTTTCAAAGTAATCTGAAAATAAAATTTTTTTTTGAGATAATCTTACGCATAGTGGCCTTCTCGAAGCTCATCGAAAAACTGTGGATGGGCTCCTACTTTAAAACGAGTGAAACGTGCTCAGCCCTGGCCGCGCAGAATATTTTTCCGTTTTTATTGCAGGAATGAAAAAAAAAAATTGTGAAATCGTCTTGGTTTCCTCTGATACTAGTACTACCATCCGCTTTTCTATTTAAAAATAAATAATAGAAAAAAATGTTCTTATGAAATTGAGCAAAGTACGCTCTAGCTGAAAACATTTTGGGCCCTCAAAATGATCGATGTTTTGAAGTCCGGCCTTACAAACTTCAGTGTGACAGCATATTACCAAAAATCACTAAGAAGTTAAGAGATTGTTGGTGTTATGCTGCTGTGGTCATACTGTTCGTCAGCTGTGCACAACAAACAAATTGATAACATTGAGCACAACAAAATAGAGAAAATGGACCAAATGAACATGATGAGAGAAGTGGCTGCGAATAATACCCTAATTATTAATTATAAAAATTTCATCAATAGGTTTTTTGTCGGTCAAATCCCACAATATTGGCCTCTGTTGCACCTTTTCAATAAGTCCAATTCGTTTTTTGTGTTCAAAGAGCTCAATTCGGCCATTATTTTGCTGCTTGTTGGTCGCCATTTCTGTTCAAAAAGATTTCGAATAGTCGAAACACTGATTCAATCGATGTTTTGAAAGGTCAAAAAAAAGCTGCCAGCTGTTTACCAAACAGTGCTGTAAAACGCCAGAAAATGTTCTGAGCTGCCCATATTTAGGTACAGCGTACGTGGGCTTAGAAATAGCCTTACAAAATAATTTCGAGCCAGTTTGCAACCCTTTTTCTTATATTGAGTTGATACCTTAAGCCTAGTACCGACGTGAGATAAAAGGCCTAGCGTAAGCCAAACTCCATATAAAAAAACGCTAGCGTAAAGTGGAAAAGAAGAAGACGACATTTATCTCCGCTTGACGGTCCACACGTAAACTAAACTGAAACTAAAAACGGAGCTGCCAGATTATGAACGGGCGATGGGCAGCACTGTTTACAGGCCCAGCGAAACATTGAACTGTTTAGAGTTTCGCTAGGTATATAGGAGATAAATGTCTGGCACAGAAGTGAAAACGATGAGGACTAATTGAATTTGGTCAATAACGACGATAATATTGGTAGATTATATTCTAGAACGAAAGCTTAAATGGTTTTTATAGACATAAATTCGATCATTTTGTATTTTTTTTATTAAAATAGAGGGAGGACCCACGTGAAAAGTTCAAAAGCGATAGGTGCACCCAATACCCGCTGTGCTTGCGTGCCATCGCACATTTCTCCTCTATTAATATTAATATACATTATTCATTGCCTATTCTCTCCTCTTTTTTGCAAATCAGTTCTGCATGTTCATATTTAAGCGTAGTACTCTCTAGCTGAAAACATTTTGGACGCTCGAAATGTTCGATGTTTTGAGGTCGGGCCTTACAGAATTCAGTGTGACAGCAAAATACCAAAAATCACTAAAATGTCGAGAGATTGTTGGTCCTTTGCTGCTGTGGTCACACTGTTGCGTCAGCTGTTCACAACAAACAAGTAAATACAATTTCAAATAATCAAAGTGACAAAATGGACCAAATGGACTGGATCAGTGAAGTAGCAGCGACCAATACCATAATTTTCGAATTAACGGCCTCTGCAATACTTTCCCATGCACTTTTGATAAAAGTCGCATTAAAATGCTTTTTATCGGTTAAATCCCATATGATTGGCCTCTCTCTCACCTCTTCAATTAGCCTTATTCGTTCTTCATTTTCAAAGACATCAATTCGGCTCTTATTTTGCTGCTTATTTTTTCCCGCCGGAACGGATCAGTGAAGTAGCAGCGACCAATACCATAATTTTCGGATTAACGGCCTCTGCAATACTTTCCCATGCACTTTTGATAAAAGTCGCATCAAAATGCTTTTTATCGGTTAAATCCCATATGATTGGCCTCTCTCTCACCTCTTCAATTAGCCTTATTCGTTTTTCATTTTCGAAGACATCAATTCGGCTCTTATTTTGCTTCTTATTTTTTCCCGCCATTGTTGTTCATATATTTCGACTAGTCAAAACAACGATTCAATCGATGTTCTGAAAGGTCAAAATAAAGCTGCCATCTGTGGACCAAACAGTGTTGTAAAACGCCAGAAAATATTCTGAGCTGCCCATATTTAGGTACAGCGTACATACGTTTAGAAATGGCCTTACAAAATAATTTCGAGCAAGTTTGCAACCCTTTTTTTTATATGAAGTTTTGGCCTTGCAAAAATATTTTCGGCTAGAGCGTACTATGCTTTTAGTTTAAAGGGCGCTTCAGACGAGCACTTTTTCACCGACACTTTTGTCAAAAAGAGATTTTTTAGTGTCCGCGTCGCTCACTATCGCTCACCGATGGAATAGAACGTGTTCGGATCGCGTCGGTGAAAAACCGACGCTCTCCGATGGAAATAGAACACGTTCTATTCCATCGGTTTTTTGCGTCGGTGAAACCGTGCCAGTAACATCAATTCGTTAACATCGCACTTTTTTGGTATTTTTTTGTGCTTTTCGGCAAATAAAAAGTGTGCGCGAACTAAAATTGTGTTGAGTGTGACCAGCTACCATGAAAAACAAAAACCGTTGGGATTTTGGTGTGAACACCGATGCGAATTGAGTGAATGGGTAAATTCGTCGACGGTAAAAAAGTGTCGGTGAAAAACGGCTCGTGGGAATTGCCTTTTACCGAAACTTTGAAATTTTGTGTGGTTACACGACACGGACAGCTTTTTGACAAAAAGTGTCGGTGAAAAAGTGCTCGTCTGAACCGGCCTTAAAGAAAATCGAAAAATTTCAAATTTATCAAAATCCAAAATAAGTTTTTATTTAATTAATAATTTTACGCATATTAATTTTTACTAACTAATTTTAACAATAGGAAAGCTAACAACAAACTAGTAAAGTAAATGAAGATTACTTTTAAACTTTAAGTAAACCTTGACCACAATGCAACCAGTAATCAGTGAATATTTCAACTTGCATCTTGCAACGTTATAACATACAGTTTGTCAAGAAATTCTTTACACTCCCTTAAAAATGTAATATTTTGACTTTAAATAAGAAAATAATAGCTTATTATATATATTTGGAAAGGTCATTTAATTTTCGCTCGAATGATGCAGAAATTTCCTTAACCCATTGAGTACCCATGGAAAATTTTGAATTTTTGCAAAAGTCTCCTTTTTCAACTTTTTTCCTCGATTTTTCACAAAAAATATTTTGATGCAAAAAAGTTCTTGGAACAATTCTAAGAATAACTGCAAAAGAAAATATTTTCGCTAGTATTTTTTATTATTTTTTGAAAACTGCAAAAAAGAAACTTTTTGCATGAAAATGAGGAAAAATGGGTTAAAATAGTCGTTTTTAGGATTTTCGAAATATTATCAAAAATACTAGCAAAAATATTTTTGAAAATTTTTTTTTGCAGTTACTCTTAGAATTGTTTCAAGAATTTTTTTGCATCAAAATATTTTTTGTCAAAAATCGAGGAGAAAAGTTTTGAAAAGTGACTTTTACATATGTAAGTTCGAAATTTTCGAAGGGTACTTAATAGGTTAAGGAAAGCTTTATGTCATTCAATCGGAGTTTAAACGACCTTTCCAAATATATATAATAAGCTATTATTTTCTTATTTAAAGTCAAAAGAATTTCTTGACAAACTGTATATATAACTTAAAACGATTACGTTCGATACTCAACACAAAAAAACGTGACAAGTGGTGAGAATCCATGCCGATTTCAATTTATTGTGTCTAGCGTGGGCAGACAGATTTTGATATAACTACATAAGTGTTGACTTTTTGTTGGATGTTGTTATAAAAAATAAAATTATAATTCATTTTACAAATTTACGAACTTAAGTTGGCGTCGTCCTGATTGTGTAAGCTTTGCACGTGCCTTTTTAAATTAAAATTTCTTTTAAAAACCATCGGGCAGTGCTCACATTTAAAGAGACGATCGCCAGAATGAAACTTTAAGTGCTCGATTAAAGACTTATCCCTCTTAAACACTAAGTGACAGTACTTGCATTTATAGAGACATTTGCTGAAATGAATAAGTTTGTGTCTTTTCAAAATTAGTGAAGTTTTAAACGCCTTGGAGCAGTCGTCACATTTATATGGACGTTCGTCCGAATGAAACACACTGTGCTGTTTTAAGCTCTTTTTGGATATAAACACCTTAGGGCAGTGCTCGCATTTGTGGGGGCGAACACCCGAATGGGCCTTGAGATGCGATAGTAAAGTAGTATCCCTCTTAAAAGCCTTTAGACAGTACTCGCACTTAAAGGGCCGTTCCTCAAAGTGAATCACTGTGTGCCTATTCAAAATTTGTGAGGTCTTGAACGCCTTTGGGCAGTGCTCACATTTATAGGGCCGTTCGTCAGAATGAATGACACTGTGTTGCTTTCGATTTTCTTTGGTTGCAAACGCCTTAAGGCAATGCTCACATTTGAAGGGCCGGTCGATGGTAACAGAAGTAGTAGTAGTAAATGCGCGTTCTTCAGAATGAATCGCTGTGTGCTTTTTTAAGCCTCTTTTGGTTTTGCAAGTCATTGGGCAGTGTCCACACTTGAACGGCCGTTCGACAGAATATTGTTGCCTGTGCTCTTCCACGATTTGCAGTTCATCTTCTTCCATAAATTCATTTGATTCTTCTGTTGTTAAGTCTTCTTCACTATCGTCCAAGTAATCTTCATCCACAGTTACATGTGCTTCTCCAAAGTTATCCTCATCCACAGAGTAATCTGGCATCGGTTCTATGCTGACCTTGACTAAAGTATTTTCAGCAAACGACGAGTCGCCTGTGATAAGATTCTCGATATCGGGCTTCTGATCCCATTCGCTTAGGATATCCTTAAAATATTTCTCGCTTTGTTCGCATCTGAACTTGAAAGCAAATGCATTCTTAGCAGCAGATTTGCAGGGACCACATATGTTTTGGGGCAATGGATCGAATTCCCTTATTTCACAGTTGGTAAGGCATTCCAGCATTACAATCAGGAGGGGCTCACCATCATGTTCTCGTCCGGCAAATATACTTTCCAATGTGGTGCAATTCCATGTGCAGAAGCGGCAAACTTTATCCATTTCGTACATTGTATTTTTTTCCATTTTATTTATAAAGAGTAGCAAGTTCGCAAGGGAGCAATTGAGCAGCTGAGCAAGTGAACAACTGAGTAATCGGAGTGAGTTGACTCACCTACAAAAAATGAACAAGGTAACATGTTCTCCTAAATGAGCAGTTGTTACCCAACACTAAAAGATTTAAACCCGGTCAATCATGTGTTGGTAAAATATAATCGATAGCAACTAAAAATGAGTGGAAGATGTTAAAAGACATACATTTTTTAAGCGTATCTTGATGCTAACTCAATGAGAATACCATTAATTTGCAATAATAATAATATTTAAATATATATTCACTGTTTTAAAAGAAACATTGCCTTAAATTTACAATATTTGAACTTGCGCCAAATTGATCGATAACATTGAAAACTAATTGTGTGCTCCGATAGCAAAGCAACAATCGTTAGCCCTCACAATGTCAACGTTCTCTGTGAATGACTGCACAATTTAACAAAAGCCGAAACAAACTGAAGACCGCATTTAAATTCAATATGAATCCCTTGGATAAAATACACGCACTGGATGAGATTGAGAAGGACATACTACTCTGCATGCAAAGCGCAGGTAAGTGTAAATTGAGTAGGTAATCGAATAATTTAATAACTTGCTGAACTATCTATCAATAAGGTCTGGCACTGCAAGAGCTTGGCAAGGAGAAGTCGTCGCAGAAAAGCGCCGAAACACAGTCACAACAGTTCCTGAAGAGCTTGTCCAGCGTAGAGTCAAAGCTCTCTGAACAAATTAACTACCTCACACAAGTATCCACCGGACAGCCGCATGAGGGTTCTGGCTATGCATCTGCCAAAGTGCTGCAAATGGCCTGGCATCGCATACAACACGCACGTTCCCGTGTACGTGAGCTGGAGGAGACTAAAGCAAAGCATTCTCATGCGGCGAGACAACAACAGAAGCGGCAACAGGAACATGCAGCTGCCCAGCAGCAACAACAACAGGCAGCTGCAGCGGCGGCTCAGCAACAACAACAGTCTGCTGGTGCCGGTACAGGCGCTGCCGGAGGCTCGTCTGAAGGTGGGACGACAAGTGGCGGCAACACCGCTGGTGGTGCAAGTGGAGTAGGCGGCTTGGGCTCTGATGCTAGCGGAGGCATGCCAACCAATTGAGAACACATTTGAAGTAACATATACGTACATAGATATTTTAATTAAAATTAAGTTAAATGTTCTACATTGTGTACCTTTGTGACTTGAGCTGTAGAGGAGGAAGAAGTGGTGCTGCTTCCAATGCCAAAGAAGTTCTGTTCACACACATAACGCACACACTGTAAGAGCACATTGCGCTCGTGTCTTATGTCCGTCTCAAGTAACTTGGACAGCATCGTGTTCTGCTTGGTCATCATACGCGCTCGCTTGTAGTTTAAGCCAAGAGCTCGTTTCTTTGGTGCAGGACGCTTGGCAGTTGACCTATCAGTCGGTTTTGGCTGATCTGCTGAGAACGTTGTGCTTTTAGTGGGTGATTCGAGTCCTGTTTTATCTGGAGCTGCTTCTGTTTTGCACTCAATTGGTGATTCCTCTGGAGCTGCTTCAGTTTTGCGTTGAATGGGGACTTCTTCAGGTGCATCGTCATCAGAGCTACCTTCAGCTTCTGGCGACTGATGCCTGCTTGCGTCAGCCTGAAAGTCTTCCGGCGCAGGATCATCTACAAGCTGCAATTCATGTTGGCTATCCACTCCAGACTTAGATTCTAGTAAAGTTTCAGGCATTGAGTCAGGCACTTCATTATCGCATGATTCATCCTCTTCGTCTTCGTCTTCTGTATCTGTTCCGTACATGCCCAACAAGTTGCTCAGTGCATTAACCTCCGGTTTACATCTTTCCTTAACATGCTTGTAGTCTTTCATTTGACTGGTGCCGCCAAACATTCGGCGATCTGGAAGATTCACATTAATAAGCTTCTCTGGAAGTGGCTTCTCCTCCTTGAGTTTTGTCCCCTTTGTCTGCTGCTTCGACGGCTCTTTTTTCCTATCTTTCTTGTTTACATTGGATCTCTGTCTTTTGTTTTGATTTGGATGTTCTTTGCTATTGGTTTGCGGTCGAGTGCGTCGACGATCTTCAGCCTTTCCAAAAGCTGCCTTAGATGCTTCTAAGCGTTCGCCACGCTTAATTCGCTGTTCCTTTGCACGTTTGGCAAGCTCAACATTAGCAGTCGTTGGAAATCTAAAAGGGAACATAATGAATGTATATTTTTATACACAAATAATAATACTTACTTTTTGCGACGCTCCGCACGCCAAGCTGCAATATCCTCCGGCGTCCACACTTTCTTGACGGACTTGTAC
The DNA here is from genome assembly GCA_037043405.1 of Drosophila subquinaria. Taxonomy (NCBI): domain Eukaryota; kingdom Metazoa; phylum Arthropoda; class Insecta; order Diptera; family Drosophilidae; genus Drosophila; species Drosophila subquinaria. The sequence continues at coordinate 93,723 of JBAMBL010002859.1, read as the reverse complement.
AAGCCTGTTATGTGATGTGCCTCAATATGTCGCTCCAGTATGCCGGCCAAGGCCGCAAAATCACAATCGTCAGCGGGACACGTTTCATGCTGTTCCAAGTGCCGCCTCATGTCCTGCTCTGTGGCCAATTCCATGCCACAGTTAGCACAATATTCGGGACGTTGCGGCGACTTGTAAATCGGCGGTGCGTCTGATATGGTTGTGCTTGGGCTGTTACTATTGCTCTGCAATTGTTGCTCATTATTAACTTGTTATTAGAATTAAAGCGAATGTGTCAATTTACTTGTTGCTGCTCTGGCTTGAGGTACCTTGCTGGCACTGTGCTCCCGCGAGCTCCATACATGGGCGGCGGCTGTTTGCTGCGTGGCAGTAACGTCATTCCACATGGCGTTAGGTAGTGCAAATTGCTTTTGCTTGGTTCCTTACTATTTTTATTAAAGTTTGGGGAGGGTAATATGAATTTTGGCTCCATCGCGGATTTAAACTACGAGCACAAACATGTGCGCAGCGTCATAGAGTTGTGTCGTTTCGTTCTAAAAAAGTTCAAATGAACGGGTCATTAAGACGAACGAATGAACTTATGAACATCGAGCATCGATGTTTTTTCAGCGATATTTCTCAATGTTTTCCGATGTTTTTTAGATGTAGGTGTATCGATGTTGCATGGCGATGAATCGATGTTTTGCAAAACATCGGTTGCCGCTTTTTCAATAAGCTCTTTTCGTTGCTCTGACAATGAGTTTATAGTAATTTGAGCAGTGTTTGCAATGCCTAAGTGAGTAAATTTTTTTAAATTGGTTCTCATCAAAAAGACCTCTTGTAGTTTGTGTTTATACTTTTAAGACAAAAACTGTTAAAAAATTTTAAACTGCTATGAAAGCACACGATTTTAAGAGAAAATGAGCTTCAATAATCTAAGAAATTATATTTTTCTTCTACAAAAGGTGTGGTTTTTAAGCATTAGACATGCATCGATGCATCGATGTTTCGACCCGATGTATCAACTAACATCGATGTTAAATTTTGAAAACATCATCCACTCAAATTTACATCACTACTATCATGAACTTAATCGATCATTTCGCAGCTGGTCAGTAATTTCTTAAAAAATATTTAAATGTCTTAAAGAAATACAATTAGAATTATATACATGGAGTTCCCCAATTGCATTTAATTTCTTCTTTATTTACATGTAATAATGTTTCAATTTCACCGTTCTTTAAGTTTCAAACATCCATGAAGCCACAGAAAAACTCAATTCCATATTTAACTTTTTTAAGCTAGAATTCTACAAATTTAAAAGGAATTACAGTCGAGCTTCCCCAACTCGAACTTCCATAACTCGAATTTTCTCTAACTCGAACAAAATCGAATGGCAATAGCGTTTACTGAGCAAATTTCATACAATTTTACTTCCGTAACTCGAACAAAAATATTGGCCCGTACTTCTGTAAGTCGAATTTTTCGGGGAAATCACCAAAAAAAAATTGCGTTTTATTTTTGTTTCTGTTTTGTGCTTCTGTTAGCGGCTCGTTTGGGTATTTTAAAATGATGTACTTTAACATATGATGATGCAATATAATAAAATTGTGCATTAACAATTGCATAGGCTGGTGAAAAAACTTTTCTTCTTTGTCAGTCGCGCTAAACAATCTATGCGGAAAGCATCAGCGCAAAATTTTTAGCCATGGGAGCGAAACGTATATTAAAGTGCTTATCGCCTGAAGACAAATTGTAGCTTATAGAAAAACCCTTAAAAACGTTGACTGCCTATTTGGCAACCACTACCTTAAACAAACTAGAAGCCCTTTTTTCAGAAAATAACATAATAACAATAATTATCAGATTATTTTTATTTAGCTTGAATTATTTGCGATTATTTAGCTTGAAGAATAAGAGAAATTTTTTTTTTTTTTTTTTCCTTTTTACTCCTCTTGGGAGCTTAGGGCCTCTATTAGATTTCTCCACCGGACTCTGTTTTGCGCAGTCTGCTTCGCCGTGTCCCAGCTGATGTTGTGCCGGGTGAGATCGGTTCTTGTTGTTCGACGCCAGGTGCACTTGGGTCGCCCAACTCTCCTGCTTCCCTGGGGATTCCATTCAAGTGCCATCCTGGTGATACTGCCTTGGGGTTTCCGTAGCGCGTGTCCAATCCAACTCCATTTCTTCTTCATTAGCTGCTGTTGGATCGGGACTTCGTTCGCCAGGTGCCATAGATCACTGTTCGATATTCTGTTGGGCCAGAATACTGAACATATGATTCTAAGGCACTTGTTGATGAATACTTGCAGCTTGAGTATCATCCGTTGCGAAGTGAGCCACGTCTCGCTGCCATACAGCAGTATCGTTTTTATGCACGCGTTGAAGATCCTCAGTTTCGTTCTCCTGCTTATTCGCTGGTTTCTCCAGACATGGTACATTCTGCCGAATGCCGATCGTGCTTTCGTGAGACGGCTCTCTACATCTTCATCCACCCCACCGTTGTTGGTGATGACGGTGCACAGTGTAAGATTTTGCCAATCTAGGGGGACTTAATTCAATAGCAGTCGTAGTTTTAAAGCTATCGACTTGAAACTTGGAATGAATATTTGAATACCCCCAAAGAAATTTTTGGACTAAAAATTAAGGTGGGCGTGGCATTTTAAAGGGCGTAAAGTTCGGAAAAATCATAAATTTTTCATATTTTTGGCACACAAACCGCAATAAAAAAAAAACAAATTTTTTTATCAAAAAAGTATCAGGTTAGTATTTTTTGTTTTAATTTAAGCCAATTAAAAAATAATTTTTAAAAATTAATAATGAAAAAAAAGATTTTTTTTTTTTCAAATTGATTACTTTTCTTAAATGCTTATGCTTTTGCTTGTAGCTTAAAACTTATTGGCCGAATAAATTTAAAAATGATTTTATTTTAAAGATAATATATTTATTTAGAGAAAAAATAAATTTTCATATTTTTAAAAATTTTTTAAATTCAAAAAAAAACAACAAAAAGTTGTTAAAAGGGCTGGGCGAAATTATTTTTTGCAAATTTTTTCAAAATCTGAACTTGAATCTTAACTTTTTTCACTAGATTGACCATAAGATAAAAAATGGACGGTTTGAGGTTCAAGGCGGGACATCAATCCTATAATAAACGCCTTTTATTGTGCCCTGAAGCCAACGTGCATAATTGGTCATAAATCTGGATATATCTCTCCTAGATTTACTCTACCTCGGCTCAAATTCATGGCACATGTTTCATAAGTGCATTTTTAACATACTATTATTAATATCATTGCCAAAAATCATTGTTGCGTGTTCTACGAGTGAGTTCAGCTTAACGGTTCGCACGTTGCTTGACCAAACCTCGAAAAATTCTGCGCGTGTTATTTTACTCATTGCTAAATTAAAGTGCTCAGGGCAAAATATGGGCAAAATGTTATTCCTGATCCTGATTCAGAATGATTTTCTTCAAACGATGTATGTTCTGGATGATTAGAATACGATAGAGTACAGTTAGTTTTTTTCCATCAAAAATAGAATATTGTGAAAAATTTACTTACTTTTTGGCACTTATTTCCAACAAATAATAAAAACTTTCTAGGTCACTTATAAAGAGCCTTTATATTGCTAAAAATCAATTATGCTCCAAAAATGATAGAAAAAATAAAAATTGACTGCTCACAGTTACCAAACGATCTAATTGAAAAGACGAAACTTTGTCAACTGCTGGTCGTTGTCCGATGCAATTTTGCATGCATTTCAAATGCACCGGTTTAAGAACCGTTATTTTGTGAACAAAAATTTTTTGTTTTGTTTTGTGCTTGTTTTCGTAACATTTGAACATTTCTAAATTGACTTCTAAAAGCTCATTGACCTTAAAACAAGCCCCCTAGATTGGCAAAATCTTACACTGTGCGGTGCCAAGGTAGGAGAACTTGTCGACGAATTCTACTAAGTTCCCATTGATGGTGATGTTTCCTTGGTTGTCGTGGTTGAAGCGCATTGCCTTTGTTTTGGCTGCGTTTATTTCAAGGCCGACTCTGCTGGCAATCCTGGATATGTCATTCGCTTTGGCTTGAATGTCACTGAGTTTATGAGACATGAGGCAGATGTCATCCGCGTAATCCAGGTCCTCTAGGTGTTGTGTGAGGCTCCACGTGATACCGCGTCTGGATATGCACACTTCTCTCATTATCTCGTCTACTACCAGGTTGAAGAGTAGAGGTGATAGGGGGCAGCCTTGCTTGACGCCAGTTCTCGTCTGGAAGGGGCACTGATTTTTCCTTTGTGCAGTACCGACAGCTCTGCGTTTTCGTACATTGCTTTTATTATTGTAACGATGTTGTCTGGAACTCCTTTCCTCGCAAGTGCCTGCCATATTGCTGCTCTCTTTACTGTGTCAAACGCCTTCTTGAAATCGATGAACAGGAGATACAGCGGTGAGCGCCATTCCACAGCTTGCTCGGTTATTGCGCGTAGTGTGTTTGCCTGGTCTACGCAACTCCTCTGTGGTCTGAAGCCTGCCTGTTCATCTCGGAGTGTTGGTTCGATCTTCTCCTGTAGTCGTTCGTTCAACAGAGTCGCTAAGATCTTATAGCTGGTGTTGGGCAGCGTTATTCCTCGCCAGTTGTTGCAGTCACTGAGATCTCCTTTCTTTGGGAGTTTGATGGTCCAAGGAATTTGATGATCCCTTTACTACTAAACTTCTTTACACGTCTCTTGTTCGTCCAATTCTTGAGTATGGATCATGTGTGTGGTCTCCTCAATATGAATCCCATCGTGCCAGGATAGAGTCGGTTCAAAAACAATTTTTAATTTTTGCTTTACGCGGCTTGAGTTGAAACTCGGAAATTCAGTTGCCTTCGTATTCTAGTAGACTTCTCTTACTCAATCTTCCCTCTCTTACTAACCGTAGAATTATGCTTGGAGTAATGTTCATCCACAAATTACTGCACGGTCATATAGACTCGGCTAATTTGTTGGAAGAAATAACCTTCAATGTACCTTCTAGAGTAACTCGTAACTTTAATCCTTTATATCTCCAACGTTGTTTCACTAACTGGGAATTGCACGAACCTCTTCGTTTTCTGTGTGCAGATTATAATAGACTGTACCCTACGATTAGTTTCGAGTGTTCTCCGCTCACTATTAAAGCCTCTATATTATCATGTCTAACTAATATAACCAACTAACTACTCATTAATATCATTTTGGTCTGATTGGGTTTTTCTGGGTTTTCCCCAATCCTAGCAACAAATGTTGGGCCAATCATTTTCTTTTTCATTATAGATTCCCCAGAGAATTTTAGAATCTTAATTTTAAACTTCATTTTAATTTATTTTGTAATTTAAATATATATATTTTATAATTTTAATGTATTATTTGCTGTGTCGGCTGCTTTTGACCAGACAATAAATAAATAAAATAAAATAAAAATAAATAAATGATGATACCGCGTTTCCAGGCGTCTGGTATCACCTTAAGTTCCCAAATTCGGTTGATGTGTGGAAGCCATGTTTCGGCCATCAGTTGTGCATCTATCCGGAGGAGTGCGACAGGGATGCCGTCTTCCCCGGCTGCTTTGTTGGTCTTGAGTCTCCTAATCGCATTCGTGATGTCTCTCGTGGATGGGGCTGAGTGCGAGATCCGCGGGTTTCTGCTCGCTGCTGCCGGCGACCTCCAGATCAGTTGTTCTTCCTCAGATTCGTCTTGCGTGACTGTCTGACTAATTTAACATGAATAAATTTGTAGTTTGATTTAAAAAACTAAAAAAAAAATTACCTAACTCGAAGTCTCCCTAACTCGAACTTTTTCTTGGATAATGGTGATTCGAGCTAAGGAAGTTCGACTGTATATGGATTTTTTTAAATTTTATTCAGAAACTTCACCACGCGAAGGGTGATGTACACCAAACATTCTTTAAAATGAACTTCATTATTTTAGATAATTAAACATTTTGGGGGTTTATGTTGTCCTTATTGAATTTACAAATTGAAAAATGCACATTTAAATTTCGAGCAGCGGAAATTAAATGAGCGAAAAAAATAGGACTAGCAACGCCGATAGCTATCGATAATTTCCGATATAAGACCAGCTGTTGTGACCGCAGACCAGTGTTGTGTAAAGAACGCGCACAGAAAACTAAAAGAAAGTGGCGAGTGTGCAATTCAAGTAAAAAGTTCACAGATACAACGCATTTGCGTTTAGCGTAGCATTAGAACAAAGTAAATACTCAAATCTTGCAACAATGCAAAGCGTGCTAAATTCGGTAAAAGGCACAGCGCTAAATGTGGCCGAATATTTAACGCCAGTGCTAAAGGCAAGTACACAAACAAGTACAATTCCGAATCGAGCTGGGGATGAGCAACCATCGAGTCGCAGTGACAGAGTTTTTGAAGAAAAGCATAATTCCCACCTTCTTTTGTTAAATGTAATAAGGCAATTTACATATGTGTATATACTTGCATGTATATATACACGCTCAAAGCTAATTGACATCTGTTTAGTACGTGTTCTTTTTCGAATTCAGTGACTCGTGACGTGACTTAACAATTCAAGTGCTCATCTCTGGCTGGGGCGCTGTCGCCAGGGCGGCGGGTCAGACGGACGGGCGTCTGTCTTTCTGGGCACTTACAACAAGACTAATCAATTTGCTTTTATTAGGAGTCGAAGTTTCGCGAAACGGGCGTTCTGACACCAGAGGAATTTGTAGCAGCTGGCGATCATTTGGTGCATCATTGTCCCACTTGGCAGTGGGCGGCGGGCGATGAGAACAAAACAAAGCCATACTTGCCAAAGGGTAAACAATATTTACAACTAACACGAAGCGTACTTAAGCTGATTAAAATGTAGATAAACAATTTCTGATAACACGCAATGTGCCATGCTATCGACGCTGCAAACAAATGGAGTATGTGGGCGAGGAGACGCTGGTGGAGGAGGAATCCGGTGACGGTGGCTGGGTGGAGACACATCAACTAAACGATGATGGCACCAATCAACTGGATGATAAAATATGCGAATTAACGCTGGACGAGAGCAAGGTTTAATTATAATAAATTGTTCAATTTCATCTGCATAATAATTTACCCAACCCCTTTGCCTTTTTCTTTGTTTAGGATGAAATGCACACGCCCGACAGCGACAAGTCCTCGGGGGCAGCTGCCATTGCTAACGCCGGGGAGGAGGATGAGGACGATGACGAGGCCATTGATATGGATGCATTTGAGGAGAGTGGCATGCTAGAGCTTGTCGATCCCGCTGTTGCAACCACAACGCGCAAACTAGACGCAGACGCACAGTCAAACAGCCCGTCAGCAGCAGCAGCTGCATCCTCTGCAGCGAATGCTGGCGAGTCGGCCACTGGTGGCGACTCCGTGCTGCATACGCGCACCTACGATCTGCACATCACATACGATAAATACTATCAGACGCCACGGCTATGGGTTGTTGGCTACGACGAGCAGCGCAAGCCGCTGACCGTCGAGCAAATGTACGAAGATGTATCGCAGGATCATGCGAAAAAGACTGTCACCATGGAATCGCATCCGCATTTGCCGGGACCCAATATGGCGTCGGTGCATCCCTGTCGTCATGCCGATATTATGAAAAAGATCATCCAAACGGTCGAGGAGGGCGGTGGCCAACTGGGCGTGCATTTATATCTAATCATCTTCTTGAAGTTCGTTCAGACCGTAATACCAACAATTGAATACGATTTTACGCAAAACTTTAACATGTCCTAAACGAAGCAGCTTAACCATCTTTGACAGCAATATAAAAACATAAATTATGAATTAATTATAAACAATACATTTAGACATCATAATAATAATAATAAAAAGTGCTAAGCTCCGGCATAGCGCAAAAAAAAAAAACAAAAACAAACTGGATTAAGACTTTTTTTTGTTCTTTTTATAATTACTTTTTATTACATTTTTGTTGTTTGTTTGTTTGTTGGTTGGTTGGTTGCTTGTTTTGAAACATCTCTGAGATGACATTTATGTATATGTTAACGTAACGTAATAATAATAAACATAATAATTATGCATTTAGTTTTTAGGTAGTTTTGTTTTTGCTTTTCTCTTCTAGTTAAATGATTTTCTTTACGCTGTTTCGCTTCAACAATTTCATAAAACATAAAACAGGTGTATATATGTATGTGTGTGTGTGTGTTGCATTATACTTATTAAACTTTAATGTATATATTCTTGCATTTACTTGTTATTTCTTATTTTTTTTGTTTTTTTTTTGTTTGTTAAATTTATTTTTATGTATATATAGATTTGCTTAATAATTAAAATCACTTTCATTTGCAATAACAGGTTCACATCGTAATCAATTTTACAATAAACATACCTAACGCCATTTGCCTATATAATTAAGACCCATTACACATTTTTTTTACTTCCTGCAGAACCCCATACTTAATGCTCTCTTTAAAGATCTAGATATAGTTATAGATATAGTTATACATACACACACTTATATACATTAAAATTTCTTCAACTCTTGTTTTTAACAACAATATGCCGCCACTTACGTTAGACGTCGCAGCATATACATAAATATCTTGATATTTATATATATAAATATATGTATGTATGTATGTGTAGCATATCCATGAACGTATCTTAAACCTTGGCCTATAGCTAACTTTCTTTGCTCTTTGCAATTTCATTTTAAATCATTTGAAATGATTTCTATTTTTTTTTTGTAGTTAATATTATTATTATTATATATTTTACAATACGTACAGAAGTTATTTATACCATCTAGAAATCTTGATACACAGATATACATGGATACATATGTACATGTATGTGTATCTAAAAGTACGCTCTTTTTATACTCCTTCCTTTCCTTTTACTCGCTGCTTTCGCTGCCCACAATTCTTGCGTCTAACAATAATATTCATAACATTTATAAATTTAGATTTTTTTTTACATTTTTAACAAATTTTATTACATGCTGCCTTTAATTATGCAATTTTACTGCGTGTCTGTGTGAGTGTTAATTATTTTAATTAATTTAATTTTATAAGGTACATTTTGTTTAAGCGCAATGCAAAGCCAAAAATCGGGGCGGGCAAAATAAATTAAAACAAAATCAATTTTTAAATTATACTTTATACTAATTATTATATTTATTTAGAAAAATATATTTTTGTATGTAGATAAAAAAATATTCGAACCAAAAACCATCAAGCAATTTAATTTTAATGCCCAAAAAAAAAGAATATGCAATCTTACATTTTCATTTTTTGTACAATTTGCTGCAATTTTCCTGTGATAACGGTAACTAACTCCGCCCCCGCCACGCCCATGTCCGCCACCCACCAATTTTTGGCCATGCATCCAGTTTTCATTTAGTTTCTTGCTTTCTATTTAAACTTTTCTTTTATTAATATTTATCAACATTTCTTTATGACATTTAGAAAATAAACTTGCAGTGAGCGCAAATTATAAAAAAATGGAGAAAAATGCGATCTTAAAGATCGAAAAACTGTATCTCACAGATAGACTGATTTTTCTATTTTATAGAATAAGGTAATTTTTCATAAATATTACAAAATATATCAAAGGCAATAACAATGCTAACTGCAAGTAAATTTATTTATTCGGCGAGCCAAATTTCGTTTGTCTATCTTTAGAACTTGAAATTAGTTTTGTTGCACATAAAAAATAAAATATATACATATACATGTATATATATGTGAATAATGTTTATGAATGGTTCTTTCTATTGTTTGTTTACTTTGTTATTTGTTTTTTACATTTAAGCAGCTTTACACGCTTTAACATTTAAACAATAAAATTACACACTTTAAACGTTTTGCAGCTAAATTTAATTAAATATACATACATACATAGATCGATAATGTGTATATATAATATAACTATGCTATAATTATTTATAATATATTTAAACACTTTTTTGTTAAGAGAATTTCTTGTATGATTTTTCATATTTGTTGTTGTTTTGTTTTGTTTTGTTTTGCTTTGCTTTGTTTTGTTGTAGGTAGTTGTTTGCATTGTTTCATAAACTTTAGACTTAAACACAAAATTAATAATAATTGATTTACATACATTTATAATAGTTACACACATATCTCTGTGTGTAAATGTGTGTGTGTGTGTGTTTTAATTATTTATAATGAACACCTAAAATTTGCTTTGTTTTCTTTTCTTTCCTCTTTTTTTATTTATACTTTGTTTTAGTTATTAACTTTTAGAGTAGACGCAAATACTATGCAAGACACTTGGCGCGAATAAAACGACAGAGAAAATCAAATTAATTAAAAAAAAGTTGCTTAGAAGTGAATTGATTATAAAATGGGATGGGGAAGTGTGTGTGTGGGGGGGGACGCTTAAAATTACGCCAATTTCTTCACGTAAAAATAGATATATATATACCATTTATATATATATATATATATAAGTGTGTATAGTAGATTTATATAAAAATAAAATTTGTTATGCTCTTTTTTGATGTTATTTTCTAAAGAAAGTTTTTTTCTTTGCACTTTCCACAATTTTGTTGTTGGTTTTTTTTCCTTTTTTTTTTGTTTGTTTTTTGAATTGCTTTATCAGAGGACACGACTAAAAATTAACACGAATTAATTTAAGACGAAATTAATTAATTAATTAATCAATTAGTTAAACATACGCCTAACGCTAGTCATTAACATAATAATAATTAATTAACATTGAATCAACAAATATATGTGGTTGTATTGGTGTGTGTGAGTGTGTGTGTGTGTATGTATGTGGTAGTTGGTGGTAGTGATGATCTTTCTCCCTTTTCCTTATATATGCATATTCTTTATATATGAATATGCATTATTCATATTCAAGCTGTTGTTTTTCCTGTTCCTGTTGCTGTTGCTGCTTGCCATTGTTTCTCCTTTTGGTTATTTACACATTTGCCATAAATTGTTGTTTAAGTATTTCCATTGGTTTCGATCTCTCTCTCTCTCTCTGTTTACACCTTCCGCTTGGCATGCAACATCTCCATGAGCAGCGTCTGCGTTGGCGCACTGCCCGCACAGTGCTTCGAATAAAGATGCTCCTCGCCCCGTGCGGCCATGGCGTGGATTTCCGGTAGTATGTTTAATAGCCTCCTGAATTTGTCCTGCAATATTGCCCAAAAAAGTATGCAACGTTAGAAAAATGTGATTAAAGATTTACTTAAAGTGCGAGTCGGTAAATCTGTAAATATTGCTTAAGACAAAAATAAATATTATAGTACTTCTAAGAATCAGAAGCAACTGTCACAAAGTAATAAACATTTGAAAAAGATAGGGTTTTTTTTGCCAAACAAAAAAATATTAATTTTTGTCAAGTCAAAGAGTTAAGTTAAAAGTGTTTTTTAATACTAATTATCACATTAAGAAGTTGATTGCAAAACTTGAGATAAAAATTTAGAATTTTCGAAAAACCACAAAGGAGCAAATCACATTCTGTCGAAAAAAGTGTGTTTAACAAAATTAATATTTGAATCCAGGTCAAACCATGAAAAAATTAAATCTGTTCAGTTTTGGCAAAGCTCTAAATTGAAATTGGTCTGATTTTTGATTTATATTATATTTTACGAGAAAAAAACTTAATAAATATTGTAATAAAAAGACTCTTTAAAGACTCTTTGACCTTTTGTTTTGTAAATGCGGCTTTAAAGCTGCATTCTGCAGTTTTGTAATTCTTTAATCTCACATTTTGAATTAAGCGACAGTTTAAAAATTGAATCAAAGCGATGTCTTTCAAATCTGAATATTCAAAACAATTAAAAGCTTAATAAATAATATAATTAAATTAATTAAAAATTAAGAGATTGGATTTACAATAAATCATAAATGCCTCGACCAAATTTCAATTCTGTAGTAATGACAAATGCACGTCCGTTTGTGTTATGATCCAGACTGATCTCGCTCTCCCTTTATTAATTCTTAGGCATCCCTATGTGCTCTCTCAGCAAGGCTGTTGAGAGAGTGCTAACAGTTATTGCCCAGTAAACTTACAGACTATGTTATTGTTATGTTATTGCTACAATTCGTTTCTGTTCGCTACTCACATTGACTGAGGGATAACACGTGAGCGTGTAATCCAGCAGCGCTGCCTGCACCCGCTCGTGCCCCTCCAAGACGGTCTTCTTGTTGACAATGCCGCGCACATCTGCAAATGGAAATGTAAAATCGGAAAATGCAACGGTTTTAGGGGCGCCTCTATTTGATGTCTTGTTAAGAGACTCGATACTCACCTGGATTTAACAGTATTAGGAATTTCATGCACACATAATCGCCCATATCGAACTTCAGATCCTGCAGTTTATTCTGCAATTCATTGAAGTAATCGCCCAACTGGGGAACGCCCAATAGGCCGAGGCTCATTAGATTGAAGATCTGACCGTTATTCAGCTGTGTCTCATCGGGCAGACCGTTATGTATGCGATGATGCAGATGATCAAGCACGAGCATGTCGGACCACGAATGCTGCAGCAGCTTCATCTGATCGTCCACCTGGAAAAATGTTGTGAAAGGGCAGAAAAGGGCAGCGATTAGTAAGCGATATTCCAACTGGGGCTCTGATTTGCCATTTACAAAGATAATTGCATTTGAACATATGTACACTGAGAAAAATATGCTGTTATTTAACTATAAATAACTTGACATTTATTTTATTTTTTTACTTTAATCAAGCTCTTTTTCTCACTGTCATTTTCAGCTTACAAATATGAATTGGATGTGATGAGTGTTTGCTCTTGTCGATTTCATTTTCTCTCTGTGTTTGTTACAAGTGTGGTAAAGTCTAGCTTGATTTCAACACGAGCTCTTGCTGTCGCTCTCATTCAGTCAGCGTTCCAACGCTCTCTCACTCTCTTTTTTTGATTCGATGGCGTGAGCGTAGTCTAGCGTCGCGTCGTCGCTCAGTTGCGTCACTGACGAGCAACGTCGGCGTCAAAGTCGCCGTCGTCGTCGCAGTCGCTGTCATCGTCGCGTCGCGTCGCTGCTTGGTCTGACTGGTTCAGCTTTGCTTGCTAAGTAGGTCAGACGCCAAATGAAATCGAAATTCAATGCAGATTTAAAGTAGTCGTCATCGCAGTCGCAGCGCTGCCGCTGTCGCTGCTGCGCCATTGCGTTTGGTTGCTCACTGTGTACGTTGTTGTTGGTTTGGTTATTTTTTGTATTTTGATTTTTACATAACACGTCGCAGACTTGGCCCCTAGCTTGAAAACTGGTTGTGGTACATTTTGTGGTTTGTGGCAATTGGTGCTTGTGTTATAAATGTATTTTGTTTTTGTTGTTGTTAAAGCTGTTGTTACTTTTATGGACATACCTTCAAATCCTTAAAGAAGACGGTGTTTCTTGCCCAATCGACTTGCGAGAACAAATTCTGATCGAGCACTTTGCACAGTAACTCAAAGAGATCCACTTCCACCTGATTGTACGTCTGCTTCTGCAGCAGCGCGAAAAGCTGTGTCTGCCATTCCCGATCGTCGATCGATTGCACAAATTCACGTATCATTGGCGATACCCTGTAATGAGCACAAACAATAATTGTGAGAATCGCCTGTTGTTCAAAAGCTTTTCACCACCACTTTCAACTCACCTCAGTGGCTCGATGAGCGCATCGGCTGTGCTCGATGGATGTGTGCCAGAATCGAAGCTTTTATTTTGGACAATGAAAGAACAAAAGAGAGAGAAAGAAAAAGTAGTAAAAAGTTGCATATTCTATACGTTACGTCTATACGAAATAGTTGACGCATCATTTTCCAATGCGGCAAAGTCGACTGCGGCAAATTCCTGAGACGATTCTTATCGTTATTCGATTATCTTGATTATGGTGCATTTTAAAGCCGTCTGAATACCTTTTAAATAATTTAATTTATTTTAAGCTAATTTTTATCTGTAAGTTAATACTTTCCTATCGACAATTACTTTTGATACTATTGATGCTGATAATCGATCGTTAGATCTGTTTGAATTGTTTTTAGCCTTCAAGTATCGACAGTTAAATTCTTTATGTTGTTTAATACAATTGGAAATGATTTAAAAACGATCACCGAAAGATCTGTTTATATTTTACATATTTCTACATTATCTATCAAATTTGAACCATAACAAATATTTTATACATTTTCGCATTGCCATTGATAAATATCAATCAGGATCTTAAGTGGTTATGAATTTAGTTTTGTACATTTAGAATATAAATGTACTGTACATTTTAGCACCCTATCTGGATTATCAAAGTCACATACAGTTAGTCAAGTAATTGTTTTGACAAAATTCAACAGGTTCACACATTGTATTTTAATTGCTTTTATAATAAAAATAAAATAAAATAATTTAAAACATATGATTTCTATCTTTGCAAAATAAAAAAAGTGGCGTTTAAACAATTACTTGACTAACTGTTTGTGCTAAATATCGCCCTAATTTAAGCCGACTTTCAATATACACTTTGCCACACTTTTAAAGGCACTAAAATGTTTGTTTGGTTCGTTGGTAACTGAATTGGGCTGGCGTTTAATTTCAAGTTGTTGAGTATTGTTGTTGTTGTTCAAATTGTTGTTCGAGTTGTTTTGGTTGTTCGGGTTGTTGTTTGTACTGAGTAAATACCACAATTTCGATTCGGCCGTGTTCTGCAGAGATCCAGTTCCGGTTTCGTGGCAGCTGCTGTTGCTGTTGCCATTGCCGCCGTTTCCGTTGCGTTGCAGGCCATCGGCATTGTTGTTGCTGTTGTTGCTGTTGCCACCGCCAGCGTTGTTGCCACCTCCGCCGCCTCCTCCACCTGCACTGCCACCGCTGCCTGTGCTGCTACTGCTGCTGCTGTTGTTGGTGTTGTTGTTGTTGCTGTTGTTGTTGTTGCCCAATGAGGAGCTGCCGTTGCCATTGCCGCCACTCACGTTGCCGGCATTCATGGGCGTGGCTATCACACCGCCCCCGCTCGCATTCACCTGCCCCAAGGCAATGGCAATGGGACTAGGCGATGAATCCGGCGACTGTGTGAGTGAGGATACCTATAAAAGGAGAGAGAAAGCATTCATTAGATGTACATATTCATATTCTAGTATGCAATTCGCACCTGAGGTATTTGTATTTCTTGCTTAATATTCATATTTGGATATGCTTGCTGATAGCCCGGCGACAGCGGCGTCGGCTTTATGTCCGTTCCCATGGAGCTGCGCAGCGCCTGAAGCGCCAATTGCCGCTGACGCATCACCTGCAGCTTTCGCGCCCGATCCCGTTTGTACATCGGTCCAAACTTGTTCCGTCCGCCACGCATGCGATCCGCTCGAACAGCTGGAAAACAACACAAAAACATAGACACAATAAATAAATGAAATTTGTTTAATATAGTAAATACCAAAATATATAGATTTCATACATAAATATTGCTAAAATTTATATTAATTAATAATGCATTTGTTTAAGGAAAAGAAATCTTTACAAATCGCATTGAAATCTTTATAGCTTAATAGTTTAAGCCAATTTTTTAGTTACTAGTGCTTTTAATTTGAAAGTAAATAAATATACAGTCGAACTTCCTTAAGTCGAACTTCCCTAACTCGAATTTTCTCTAAGAAAATTTCATACAATTCTGCTTCCGTAACTTGAACTTCCATAAGTCGAATATCTCCATAACTCGAACAAAAATATTGGCCCGTGCTTTTGTAAGTCGAATTTTTCGAATTATAAAAAATAGAAAATTAATATGATGTCATTTACATCGGGAACTTCTTTTGGATAAGCAAAAGAACGAAAAAAACAATTTTTGAGAATATTGACAGGTTTTGAACAAACTGGAATCTGTTTTTGTTAAAAATAACAAGAAAAGTTTACAATTTGAAATGTATTTAATAATGATTGAAATTGTAGTTTCTGTTAAAAAACTTTTTAAAAATAATTCCCTAAGTCAAGGTCTCCCTAAGTCGAACTTTTTCTTTGGATAATGGTGATTCGAGTTAGGGAAGCTCGACTGTAAAATATAGGTTGGATTTAAATAAATGTTGACTTGCAGTCAATTTTAATAACTTATATGATTACAAGATATTAAAAACTGAACGCTTTTATCAATTATAGTTGATAGTCAACGCCAGAAAAATTATGAAAAATCAATTTAACCCTTAGGTACGACGCGACGTATGATTGATTTTAAGTAGCTTGCAGCAACATATTGAGTATACGCTCTGTGGTCCAAGTACCAAATTTAATTCGTTTAAAAAGTCTAAATAAACTCAAAAATTAAGTAAATTGTATCTTCCAAGGTGGCAAAAATAAAATTACGAAAATAAAGGTTTAAACGAAGGATGACCATAATGGGTTAATTATAATTTAATTAAATAAATACAACATTTGAATTTTAAAGTCACTTAAATCTTTCAATTCGAAATCTTTCGATTTTTCTAATTACAGAATTATGAAAGTTTATAGGCTCATTTTATGTTTATAGAGAAGTTAAACTGTATTTCCAATATAAATTGTAATCTGAGAATTCTACGAACTTGTGCATACTCTAGTAACAAGTAACGGTAACAAAAGATGCTTTTATCTAAGCTAAATTATCTAAAGCAAAGTTATCCTAGCAGCAACCTCAAGCCACGCCCATAAACAACGCAGCATGACAAAAACAAAGCACAAAATATACAAAACAAAATTGTTACACACACACACACACAAACGCACATGTAAATGCATATATGCATGTAAAAGTGTGTTTGTGTGCGTGTGTGCACTATAACAAACTGAAACGCAATAAAAATGCGATTCTTATGGCAACAGCAGAAATGTGCGAATGACAGTGTGGTGGAATGGAGTGAGAGGGTGGGGGTGGAGGTGGGTGGCTTTCAGTGGTGCGGGTGCTGTTATGAGTTAAACCAAAAGCGCGCCACAGAAAGAAGCACAAACATACACACATACACACACGCACACAAGCAGAGAGATAGAGACAGAGAGAGAGGCCGACATAGACGCCGGCATCCACTGCAAATGATGCCTCTGTCGCAGCGGAGACAGAGCAGAGGCAGCAACAGCAGCAGCAGCAGCAGCAGCAGCAGCAGCAGCAGAATAGTTGATTAGAAGAAGCAATTTACGTGCATTTGAGTGCATGCGGGGTTTTGGCCGGCAGGTGGCGCTGCTGCTGGCACACGCTCACACTTGCATCTAAAAAATATGCATTTGAAATGCACACGAAAAATTGCAAAGTCGTTTTTGTTTCTGTACGAAACAAGTAACTGTAATTTAGGTCAAGCGTATTGTTTACAAATAATCAACGCGCGTGTATAAGTATGTAAATACATATACACTTACAAAATTACACACATACGAGTAGTACATACACATACATATATGCATGTAGTTTGTGTGTATTTTTGTATGCTAGGCAAATTCACGCTCTCAATCGCCTAACGCCGCGCTGCGTTGCGTTGCGTCGCTGCGCTGCCAACGTTAGCGCCACAACGTCACATGGCAGACAATTGAGAGAGAGAGAGAGCAGAGCGTTTGCTCTTTTGCTCATTATGCGCTCACTGCTGCTGGCATGGCAACTCGAAAAGCTTTCTATTACGACATTTCATTTCATTCGCTCGCCAACTCTTTTACACGCACACACACACGCACACACACAGAGACAACGACGACTCTGCCGCCGCATTAGACAACTTTGTTGAGTGGAGTAGGTCAAGGACAGTTTGTGAAAACTGGGACAACATGCGCGTTGTTGTTGCCACCGTTCGTTTCAAGTGAGAGCTGCTCTCATTCACTTACTCTTACTCTCACTTCCACTCTCACTCACTCTCACTCTCTTTGAGTTTGTGTTTGTTTCTGCTTACAACGGTTTTCCGGCCGCACCAATCTTAGGCCAAGCCAATTTATGTTGAGTTTATGCGGGCACCACATGTATCTATGTCTCTGACTGTTTGTGTGTGTGTGTGTGTGTGAGTTGGTGTTGGGCTATTATTTTCATCATATTTATAGGCATTTTATTAGCGCATAAATCGCTGGCTAATGCTCCTGGACCCGAGCTTAAGGTGAGTGGCTTCTTTTTCCCACATTTTCCACAAACTGTTTATTTGTTGTTGTTCCCTTCATACATTCATACAAATACACGCTTACATAATTTCCCAGCTCAACTGTGACATTTATTTACACTTTCGTTTTTTTAAACAAATGTGAACATGTAAAACGCTTCAATTTCAAATACAAGCACTACAAATGTTGTTGAATTTTCCATTTCTCCATTTCTCTTCTATACCGACTGACCGGGAAATCAATAAATGTCAGTTGTTGTTTCGTCTACTGTTATTATTTTTAAAGCCAAAAAGGAAGAGCTAAATTTAGGTCAATGGTGCGTATGAGTAATATACTTTTATTTCCTTTCTTTAGCTTTTGGTTTGCCACTTAATGTTAATACGAGTGTTTGGCTAATTAAAAGGGCCAAATCATGAGTGGGCAGGGCAATTGGACTCATTAGACTGATGCAATGTCACAATCAATTTTGATTTGAGTTAGTTTGAGTGCAAAGAGGGGAAAGGGAAAGGAAAAGAGAGCAGAAGGGCAATTGCAATCCATGTCATGAGCAAGCAATAAATGATACTTGATAGTCAACGCTAGGAAAATGCTGAAAAATCAATTTAACCCTTAGGTACAACGCGACGTATGATTGATTTTAAGTAGCTTGCAGCAACATATTGAGTATACGCTCTGTGGTCCAAGTAACAAGCAAGCAGCAAAAACAAATTTAGTCCGTTTTAATCAGTTTAAAGTGACAAAACCTTTAAAATAAAGTTATATTAAATTGAGTGTCCTTGGCAGAAATTGTATCTTAAAATATAGTAATAAAATTTTCTTTTTAATGTTTTAAGTATGAATTTAATTTTGCTTGTTCAAAAACAATTATCTTAATAGGTACATTATAACTTGTAGAATAATTAATGACGCTTAACTTGTAGTTAATTTGGTAGAAGAATTAAAGGAAATGGCTAAATGGGCGAATATTAAACTCAAACATCAAACAAGTTGAAGTCTTTTGGGAAGTTCCATACAGTTTTAAAAATAATCGTTATGCCTAATATGTAAACAGCTAAATTATTTTATTTGAATTTCTGTTCAAAGTAAATAAAAAATTAAAATTAAAAAAAAAAGTAAAAGGAATTTCAAATTCTTTAAAACAATTATTTTTCTTTTAGGTACTTTTTGCTTACACATTTATTGTTTTGATTATTTTGATTTTTATAAAACGCTTAAAAAATCGTAGCATTAAACGTAGCCTACTTTCTCGTTGAAAAGTGTTGAATATTCTTAGCACAGGGTATCTGATAGTCGTAACTGGAGTTGTGTAACCGACGCTGTCATCGTGTATCGCATCATGGCTGACTCATTTCGCCCTTTGCTCACACACACACATGCACAAATTGTATGGCTAACAAATATTTCAACACATATCGTGTGCACTTACCCTACCCCTTCCCCTACCCCTTTCCCTACCCCTTTAACTGTCATCTCATTTGTAATACGCTTAACGCAATTTAACAAACTTTGTTCAAGTCCCAATTGTTCCACGTTGCACATTGTTAAAAAAGCACGTAATCCAAATTCAAATCCAACTCTAAATTATAAAATCGAGAGTGAGAGAGACAGACAAATAGCAGTAGCAGAAAAAACAACAACAACAACAACAACAACAACAACAACATATGTATGTGAGTCATTCGCATTCGATTTCAGCAGCTGATTTCCAAAGCTTGAATTTGACAAAAGGCAGCCGCCATCCAAGTTAAAGTCGAAGCTGCTAAGCAGCAAAAAGGCGTCCGCAATTATAAAAGCGTTGCGCTTGCCAGAGAGCGAAACGAAGGCGTTCAACGCTGCCGCTGCTGCTGCTGACGAAAGCGTCAAGAGATTACGACAGAGTTGACATAGCGGCGGTGGCGACGACGACGACGACGACGTCGGCAGCAGCAACAAAAAACGGAAGGACGGAACGAGCGACAACAACGATGGCAAAACGTTCGAAATAATTCACAGAGTATTAAAAATAAAAGCAAACGACAACAACAACAACAACAACAACTACAACTACAAAAGCAGCGCTCTCTACATGTTGCATTGATTACACATACATATACACACACAGACGCACGTTTGTATTTTTATATATCACGTGCACGCACACATTGACGCTGCGGAATCTAGGTCATGAGCGCAAGAGATGGCACTATGGGCCAAGTGCGCCAAAGCGGAAATGAGATGGCAATACGACTAACTACATATGTACGTTACAAATAAACTTATCTGCCTGTGTGTGTGTGTGTCTGTGTTGTGTATTGTGCCAGTATGCGAGAGACTGACAGAGAGCGAGAGAGAGAGAACAAGCGTGAGAGGCGCCTCTCTTGTGTATTTGCGTTGGAGCGCAGCGCCAAAGCAGAGGGAGAGGCAAAGGCAAAGGCAAAGGCAAAGGCAAAGCCAACAAACCAAAGGCAAAACCAATTTTTGACTGCGTTTTTGTATTTGTATTTGTTTTTGTTTTTGTTCGTTGTGTGGTGGGAGGTGGAAGTTCTAGGATGTTAAAGTGGGGAAAGAGATCATGCTGGGAACATAAAAACTGCTTTGACGAAAGCGAAATAATATTAGAAATTGATTTTGGCATGCAAATGGCGACACAAGTGTTGAATAATATTTATAAATATTTAATGCGTGTTGTACAATAAATAACTTTAAATAAATACTGCAAAATACTAACAACGAGTAACGCCGCGTATAAAAATATACTAAATACAGCAACTCATTTTCTTTCAACAATTTACAGCACTCAGAAGCAGCATTCACCCAAATCAGTGTTACACATGTGATTGTTATCGTTAATCTTTCATTGCGCTCCACTCAGATTTCACCAACTCCACTTACACACACACACACACACGTTTACATACGCATTCACACATATGCTTTTTTTCCTTTCTTACTCCCATGGCACATCAGTCCCGTTCACCCGCATATGATTTTCACACTTTTCCACACTCGATATTAACAGCACTTTGCATAATAATTTACGGCTGTTTGTTGTCAATGCCCCTCCTCCTCCTACCCTTCATGCCCCCATCCACCTTCCAGCTCTGTCTTATGGCCCATTTAGGCCGCACACTATGAGCAAGTGAGCGTGCAAATGATAAAGCACAAAAAATTGCGCGCAGCATATGAACAAACACAGAAAACGAAAAACGAACAAGAAAAAAAAATTATTACAAAATTCAAACAATGTTAAGAGCGCACACAAACACACACACAAACACATAAACACATATGCATAGTCAAATACAAATGAGTTACGCTCATACTCAGACTCATACTCTCGCAGCGCCATTTGAAAAGCTTGAGCAAAGTGAACACTCGGAGCAGAGACGCAGCAGCAGCAGCAGCGGCTCAGTCGCAGCAGCAGAAGCAGCTCGAATTCGGCACAGCATGCGGCCCTTTTGTATGTTATGTTTTGAAGCTTTGCTTTGCGTTGCAGCGCTGCCGCTGTCAATGTTGCTGCTGTTACGGTTTTTTCTTCTCCTTATTTTAGAGCGCGGTTTAAGCGGCTTGTGGGTGAGTGAGCGACTGAAAGAGAGTGCGGGGGCAAGAGAGGACGACTACTGGGACCACCGGTGCATGCTGCACTGCATCCAAGTTAGTACATATCAGAGAACTGCAACGGGTAGATTCGAGTTGAATTGGTCGCCGTTGCCAAAAATCAAATCAAATCAAATCACTAGTCGCCGTTTTAAAAATCGAGTAAGCTGTACTACTTGATACTCGCTCATACTCGTTGAGTCAAACTGATCGAAAAACGAGTATAGGAACGAGTATGATGCGAATCATGATGCGAGTAACTCGTTTTTAATGTGCGGGACGGAGCGGGCAATGGGAGCGGGGAATGTGTCGATCGACCCAAATGTGCGAACAAAAAATAAAAAAGGTCTACACTGAAACAAATTATTGAGCCACATAATAATTATATGAGAAAAAAACAATTTTTTAAAATAATAAGGTCTTCAAACCTACTTTTTTTTCACTCAGTGTACAAAAGGTCGCGGCTCGCCGGCAGCGCGAGTTTTATGACGGCCATAAAAAAGGGTCAAAAATGCCTCGGCGCGAGTCGTGTGTGCGACGTCACAGCGAAACCCACCCCCGAATTTCATACATTGCAATGTAAGCGTGAGCGCTGTCGATCGCTGGGCTACCCGCTCTGATACTCGGTCTGCTTTTCTTGACACTCGTTTTGATACTCGTTCTGATACTCGTTTTAGACACTCGTTTTGGGTCGTTTTGATCGTTTTACTCGTTTTGGATCGTTTTGAGCCGCGGACGTTTGCATGAATCGAAAGCGGCAGTCTGTCTTTGTGTCCCTTTGTACAAAGCACATTTTAATTAAATCTAAAATAAATTTAGTGACACGACTGAAACTGTTGTTCCTATTTTAATTAATTAAATAAAATATATAACTTTAATTTTAGATAATTAAATTTATAAAAATATTTAAGTACTAAAATAAATTAATAAAAATTGCGTTCATAACATTAATTTCGTGTCATTATTTATTTATTTTGGACTTAATTAAAATCAATGTGCTTTGTACAAAGGGACACAAAGACAGACTGCCGCTTTCGATTCATGCAAACGTCCGCGGCTCAAAACGATCCAAAACGAGTAAAACGATCAAAACGACCCAAAACGAGTGTCTAAAACGAGTATCAGAACGAGTATCAAAACGAGTGTCAAGAAAAGCAGACCGAGTATCAGAGCGGGTAGCCCAGCGATCGACAGCGCTCACGCTTACATTGCAATGTATGAAATTCGGGGGTGGGTTTCGCTGTGACGTCGCACACACGACTCGCGCCGAGGCATTTTTGACCCTTTTTTATGGCCGTCATAAAACTCCGCGCTGCCGGCGAGCCGCGACCTTTTGTACACTGAGTGAAAAAAAAGTAGGTTTGAAGACCTTATTATTTTAAAAAATTGTTTTTTTCTCATATAATTATTATGTGGCTCAATAATTTGTTTCAGTGTAGACCTTTTTTATTTTTTGTTCGCACATTTGGGTCGATCGACACATTCCCCGCTCCCATTGCCCGCTCCGTCCCGCACATTAAAAACGAGTTACTCGCATCATGATTCGCATCATACTCGTTCCTATACTCGTTTTTCGATCAGTTTGACTCAACGAGTATGAGCGAGTGTTTCCATCAAAACAGATCACAAGCAAAGACGAACAAATCACAACGGGTTCACATCAATATTCGAGTATGAGCGTGCACTTCTTACCCGTTGCAGTTCTCTGGTACATATGCATGTTATACATACAAATATATGCATGTACTACATTCACACACATGTGTAAAAACACGTACGTAATCTCATGTACATATATACATATGTATACATTTGTGAGAGTGTGTGCTTCTTTCTTTGTGGGCGCGTGCAGCGAAAGCAAAAGTTTTATTTTTACTGGCTTGCGTATGAGCCTGTGTTTTAAGGCTTTTGAATGTTGAGCAGACAAAAGGGATTCTGGGTAGAAAAGTACTAAAAACTGTTTAACAAGAGCAACAGTACAGCTAAAAGAAAAATATGAAAAATTTACAATACGAATTAAAAGTTTGAGCAAGTATTTTTAAGGAACAAACACAAGATAAGCAAACTGACTAAAAAAACTCCTGATAAAATCAAACAAATGTAATGAAAAACGAAAAAAAATAAATATAATATGTGTTACAAATATTTTGCTTAAATAGGTTTAAATATTCATATCAGAATCGCCACAA
This sequence comes from Drosophila subquinaria, assembly GCA_037043405.1. Classification (NCBI taxonomy): domain Eukaryota; kingdom Metazoa; phylum Arthropoda; class Insecta; order Diptera; family Drosophilidae; genus Drosophila; species Drosophila subquinaria. The sequence continues at coordinate 69,951 of JBAMBL010002859.1, read as the reverse complement.
ACAATCAACGTTTATAAGTTAAATACATTTCAAAAATATACTTAACAACAATTATATACATTTGATTATTCTATAAACACAAAGCAATCGACAGAATGGAAGTGGGGAAAAAAAATGAGCGTAAAGTCAATAATTCACAAAGAAATGATTATTACTTACTACGAGAAATACCCTATAAAAATAGATCTAAGATACTTGTAGGTTCATATTCATACAAAAGCTGCAAGCTACGAAAGTCCGACTGCGGCAGAGCAGTTTGTTTTTTCTCTTTATTGAATATTGTTTGATAATTATCATGTTAAACTTTGTTTAATTAAATGTTTATTAAAATTTATTATTTATTTATTTGTTCAAATATTAAAGGCTGAGATTAAGGGAATTATAATTTTAAAAAAATTTACACTGAAACTTGTCATACCCGGTTTGCAAGCCACGTGGTATTAATATATCAAAATCAGCAGTTAACAAATATTTTTTATTTATTTTGGGAGAAACTTGGGATAGGTCTGGAATACGTACACTAATCCAATTTATAAATAAATAATTCCGACCATGTGTCACTCAAAAACTCGTGAAATGAGGCGAAAATTGAAGTTTTTAATTATTTACGAATAACATTTACATAATTTGTGTTTAATTGTTGAGCCCTTTTTGATAAGCAGTCGCTTTGGGGCCACTCAAAGTTTTTTCATATTACGAGAAAGGAAAACAATTTCCCCAGAGTTAAGCAGACAGTTTTTTTTTTGCTTGTTTTCGTTGAGTTTGCTCTGTTTTCTGCTCGATTTTCATTTTTTGTGTGTGTTTTTGTTTTTGTATTTGTGCATTTATAAATAATAAAGAATATCGATTTAATTTCTTTGGTCGCGTTTCGTTCGCTGCCTGTCATACTGCCTATATACATATACATATATAAGTATGCATACTAAATATAAATACATACAAGCAAAAACAATGCAACAATTCAAATTTGACACTGAAATTGACATGCAAATTAAGATAGATGTCTGAATTACAGTGTATGAAATGCATTTATCTTATCATTAAACAAGAAAATCCCGAAAAAAAGATAAACTAAATACCAGAGAAATACCAAAAGAGTTAGTGCATCATTTAGCCGCATTTTCTACCTGTGGCAAGCGGTAATTGAATCAAGTTTCACCACAAAACGTGAATTCAATACAACGAAGTCAAATATTACTCATACGCAACGTATGACAAAAGAATACCTCAAGTAAATTTCACAGATCAAATGATTCACTAAATTGCTGCAAATGAAATTAACAAAATATGTAAAGAAAAATCTAATAAAAATCAAAAACAAATTGTCAGGCTGCATTGCATATTCAAAAGTCTTCTCAGCGACAGGGTCAAAACATATAACTCATACGCAATGTTTGTCAACAATTTGAGGGTCAATGGGAAATACATTTACGTGCAACAAACAAGGCCGGGACGATTTGAAGTGCGTGCTGTGAGAATAATAAGCTCTAGAAGCTATGGAATAGACCAGAAAACATCTGGGAGTATGTAGTAAAGTGCAGAAAAAAGGAATAAGATATTGTCATTTATAGAAAATAGATATTAAAATAAATACAAAAGAAATTAATAAAATACAGATATTAAAGTGACTGATCACATTCTAAAGAAACGAAAAAGTTAAGTCTCTGATACATGAATATGTATAAAATTATATAATAGTTAATATCAAATCAATGTTAATATAAATCTATTTAACAAGCTCACAAATTTCACTTTCCTTGAAATTATTGATTCTGAGAAATTTAATCTAATGCAATTTTCACATTATGATTGCTTTATCAACAATTAAGAAGGGGTTCAAATAAAATGGAAAAACTACTTGATGAATTATCAAGAAGAATAAATAAGTTCCTCACTAAATAAGTTTTAGATGAAGAGATTAAAAGTTGAAATGAATCTTGAAATAAATAATAATTATATATAAATAATAATATTATAAGTAATAATCTTTTGTAATATGATTATAATTTCTATACATTTCAAATCAAAATCAGTCAGTTAGTAAACTGAGACTTTAAATAATCCTTTAGAAAATTGTAAATTAGGAAAGCAAATTGTAAAAACAAATATTTGTCCAGCTAATTTTTAAAATATCTATGATGTATTGCATGAATAATTCAAAATATACAAAATTTCTTGTGTTCAATCAGTGGTGGGCACGCATGGGCACCGGGAGCTAGTAATAATTTAACATATTACAAAAATATAAATTTGTTTTTAAAGATAAAGATAAAGTCGAAATATTTATTTAGGTTTTATTTTAGTATATTTATATACAGGCCTGTTCCGGTTTTCACTTTTTACGTTTTCGAATTTAGTGATATGCTTTTATTTACTTTGAATTAAGACTAAGTGTTTGAAAATGATCGTTTTTCGCTATATCGGACTTAAACTCATCAACTCAAACTGATATCAATCCGCTAAATATCCCCCAAATGGTATCAGAGCAGGTTAAAGAAATTTAATTCCGACAAATCTTACCGAAAGTGAAAATCGGAACAGGCCTGATATATTTTTGTTTTAATTTTAAGCTCTTATTTCAACTGTCATAGCTGTGCCAACTCTGGTCTAACAAGCACCACAACTTGCAGTAATCTATCTGTTACTAAATTCAACTTAATTGAAATGTGAAAATAAATGAATATGGAAACTTACCCTCCAGTTTCATGCCCACCTCGAGGCACTTTTGGAATCGACAGTATGGACAACGCTTGCGCTGCGTCTTATCGATGTGGCAGGAACGCTCCGCGACGCAAGTGTAGACCTTTTTGTTCTGAACGGTGCGCTTGAAGAAGCCCTTGCAGGACTCGCAGGTGAGCAGGCCGTAATGGTAGCCGCTCACCTTGTCGCCGCACACGGGGCACAGCTCCTCGAACAGATGCTTGAAGTCGATGGCCTCGCCCCCGCCGGATGTGGCACTGGTGCCACCATGATGTCCACCACCGCCACCGCCAGCAGCGCTCGTGCCCCCCGCACCGCCTGCACCACCCGCCGCATTGCCGCCCCCCACATTGCCGGACATGTGGGCAGCGGCGCCGCCAGAAGCAGAGTTGCCGACTGGTGGCAACAGCATGTAACCATTGCCGCCAGAGTTGCCACCGGCGCCGCCATTTAACAGCTGGCCAGAGTTGCCAGCGGCACCGCCATTGCCACTTTGTTGTGAGTGGGATGAGTTGGTCTCCTGGTAGCCTGTCGGGAATATATACTGTGAATCGAAATTGTATATATACGAGTAGGAGGAGGCATTGAATTGATTCGCTGCATTTGCATTGTTGTTGGCAATATTCTGTTGTTGTTGTTGCTGTTGTTGTTGGTAATGTTGTTGTTGCTGCTGCTGCTGATGATGCGTGTGATGTTGCGGTTGTTGTTGTTGCTGATGATTGCTCAATTGCAACGTGTATGCGCTGTAATCGTTATCAGAGTTGCTCAATGCATTTGTATCGTTATCGTTGTTGTTGTTGTTGTTGCTACTGTTGTTGTTGTTGCTGCTGGTGTTGTTGTTGTTGGTGGTGTTGCTGTGCGCTGGACTCGCTGGCTGCTGCTGCTCGAGCTGCATGCTAAACGGCGACAGATTCAGCGACGATATAAACTGTACAGTCGCCTGTTGTTGATCCATTTCTAATAACATTTCATTTAATTTTTTCAAATCGACTTTTATAACTTATAATTTTTGCTCTGTTTGTTGTTGTTGTTATTTTGGACGGTTTTTATTTTAAAGCAACAATTTATTGCTTTTTTTTATTAACAATTTTATTTGAATTTGTTTCTTGTTGTCACACGATTTGTTGAAAACACTTTTAGTTTGCAATTTTGTATTTTGTATTTCTATTAATATTTGTATTTATTTAAACATATTGTTGCCAACATACGGTGGTCTAGCTTTTGCACTTAATTTTTGTTGATTGATTTTTGAAAGCAACATTTTTGGTGCAACAATGAGACATTCAAGTTAATTACTTGCTATTGTTTACAAATATTTTCTTATTTTTCTTATTTATTTATATAAATTTATTTTAAAATGCTTTTCAAGCATTTGGAAATTGTTTTAGCATTTCGATATTTATAAAATTTATTTATTTTTTAAATTTAATAAATTTTTTGGAGCACTTTTTGTATATGTTTTACAACAATTTTTGAAACTGTTTGAATTATGATGTTAAACTTTTATGAAATAGTTTTCCATTTAAATTTTTAATATTGTAACAATATTTATAAGTATTTGTTTTTAGAAATTCGTTTAGTTGTTTTTGATTTAACAGAGAAATCCAAGTTGGAATTATTTTAATTTTGCTGAATAATATCTGATGTGTTTTGCAGGTACTTTGACGAGGTGAGTGAGAAGATATACGATTTTATATATATATATATATATTTGTTGCCTGGTTTTTGGAGGTAGGGCTTTAACTTATTTTGTATATAGAACTTTTTTTTGCGTTGATTGTGTGCGTTGAAACAACAATTGTAATTGATTTAAATTTATTTATTTGCAATTTGTTTGTTTTCTTGTTTTGCGTATTTTATTTAGTATATTCTTGCGGGCTTTTCAACACTGGCGCACTTTATTATTACTGTTTTTGCTTCTTTTCTATTTTGTTATTGCACTTTGTTGGTCGAAAACAAAAAATAATGCATTGCTCTCTCTCTCACTCTCTCAGCGGACTGACAAAATGACACCACAAAGCAGAGAGAACATAATCCTGGGGCTGTTCCTGCAGTGGGTGCAAATTGCCGTTGTATGTAGAATAGACGGAGGAAGAGGAGGGAAAAGAGTCGAAAGAAGCGAATGCAATTATTTGTTTTTGTTTGATTATTATTGCAATTGCTGGGATGTTTGTAGTATTACAATTGATGCACTGTTGAATTTTTGTTATCTGTAGCTTATTTAGGCCAAAAGCGAGCGTAATTTTTTATATGTTGTGATTTCTATACACACACGCACACACACACAATTTTCGTTGGTAAGCACTTTTCTTGTTGTTGTTGTTGTTTTGCCATATGTAACATATACTCTATGTAGAATTATAAATTTATTTCAATTTTTTTTTTTATATATTTGTATTTATATGTAGATTAATTTGCTATGCGAAAAACACGACCAACATCAACCACGTATCTCGATTGACTAAACCCAAGCAAACGGCGAGGATACCCGCCATACACTAAAGCGCTGCTGCTGCGACTGCGACTGCTGTCGACGTTGCTGTCATCGACAACGCAGCAGCGACAGCGCTGTTAGCGCCGGCAGCGTTTTTACTCTCGCTCTCAGCAGCAAACGTTGCGATATTACGTATGCGCCACTTGTATGTGTACGTGTGTGTGTGTGTGTGTGTGTATGAGTGGGAGCCAGTTTCACTTTCAATGCGCGCGCTTGCTCTCGCTCTTTCTGTTTCTGTTTGCTCTCTCTGCCTCTCTGTGTGAGTTGCTCTCTTGATTTGCTGCTTTTGGCTCTGCTTGGCTTGACTTAGTGCCCCCCTTTTGATATTGCTGTTGTAGTTGTTGTTGTTATTACTGCTGCATTGAAATTCAAACTGCGCTGAAAGCGAAAGTGAAACTTTTTGGCGTAGCTTTTAAGCCACTGTACCACAGTGGGTACAAACGACGACGACTCATTCTATTCGGATGTAGTACTAGCATACCATTTTAAGCCATAAAACCTACCAATATTATGAAAGCGTTAAGCTTCGTTTTAAAGCTTGTGTTGCTGTTGTTGTTGTTGCTATTTTGTAATTGTTACTCACTTTTTACTTCATTTACCCAAGTGGGAATTTTTCATAAGTTTTTAGTTTTTTTTTCTTTTTTTGTTGTTGTTTTTACTTCTTGTTGCCAAGTTGGCGGCTGCGCTTGGTACAATTTGTGTTATTGTTGTTGTTGTTGGTTTTTCTTGATTTCTTTGCTGCTGTTGTTGTTGTTGTTGTGCTTGCGCGTCTCTTTGGTCTCAATTAGTTGTGGGTTTCTGTTGTTGCATTTGTTCATGACACGGTTTTCATGTGGCGTGTTTTCGTTTCCTATTTCTGTTGCCGTTGCTATTGTTTTTTTTTTGTTTTTTTGCTTTGGCTCTCAATTTAAGCTTATTGTCTATTTTTGGCCTTTTTTCAGCATCGTCTGTTAAATTATTTTATGGTCATTTTTTTAGGTTTTGTTTTATGCTTGATTTGCGCTTAAGCTTTTAACATTTTTGGGAATATATTATACATTAGATTGTGTGGCATACATTAAGATTTGTTTTAAATAATGTTTACCTATTAATTAGTTATTATTGTGCACTCTCTTGCTTTAATCGGCTGCCTATCGAGTATATTATTTAATCATTTATATTTTAAAGTTGTTGCTAAGCATTTTACATACAATAGTTTTAGTATTTATTAATATTATATTCATTTTTTATTATTTTTTTTTTTATTTTTATATAATTTATATTATCAATTTATTTTGTCTTAAAGTTTATTATATATTTTTAATAAGTATTATTATATTTTTTTAGGCATTATTAATTTTTCAAGCCAAGCCCATCGTATCTTGGCCCTTTTATGCATTTTCAGTCAATAATCTGTCGTATTTTATGACATACATTCACATATGCCACATTCTGACCCCATTAACGTGGCGTATACGTAACTTGCAACGGGCATAAAAACACAATTTTCAGCCTGCAGCCCAAAATAAGGATGCGCCCTGCCCATTAAAACCAAAACAAAAACAGAAACAACAATTATATAAGTTCAGCTGCGTTGAAAGGAGCGTTAAAAATAAAAACGAAACTTTCACTCGTTTTACACAGAAACAAAAAATGAAAAATACACAAAATACAAAAAAAAAAACTGCTCAATTCCTTAACTAAGCGAACGGAACTAAAAGACGACCCATTAAAATGCAACAACGTCTTGTGGGCAGTTAAAAAAGAGACCGCAAAATATTGCCACATTTTGTGCAGAGGAGGAGGACGGACGGACGGACGGAGAGTTGTGGGGAAAAACCCAGCGCAACGGAATAAAATGCAGTTGAAATATTGAAAACTTAAAACTGGAAATGATAAAGAGAAAAACACAAAAAAAAAACAAAAGCAGAAGGAGAGGAAAAGCAGAAGCAGCAACAGCAGCAGAAGACAGGCTGCACGTGAATATGTATCTCAAAGTAAACACGTTTCGTAGATTACAAAATTTGAATGCAACAACTGTGTGTTGTGAACTAAATAGTAATGTAAATTCAAACGGAACATCGATTTGAATATTGGTCGTTCAAAATTATCAATGAAAATATAAAATGTATCGGTATATCGAAAAAAAATATCATGTTAAATAACGAAAAAAAAAAAAACATAAAATGACTTATCATTTTTAAAACACCCGTAGCCTTAACTTATATTTATAATATTTATTATTTTTGCAATTCCAAAGATTGAGTCATTTATATGGTGGAAAATCGGAACAAAAATTGATCTTATTCATTTTAAAATAATTTTTCACTCCTCTACTTATGCAAAGAATGATTGATTTTCTCAACACCTACAGAAATTATTTTAAAGACAACAAAATTTTTAAAAAAAAATTGTTCAAGTATAAATAGTTTTAGTTTTTGCTTCCTTTGTACAGCGCTTTAAAAATCGGGCAAAATTTATGCCTCTACACTAGAATACCGCCTTAAATATATAAAAATATATACAGAGAACCACTAATGTCTTCATACAGCATAAATTTGTAAAATTTGCGTATAATGACTATGTTTTGATGCGGGTTTCTTATATTAATCTTTTATTCAATCAAATCCCGTTCTAATGATAAAAAAATTTCTTTAACCCATTAAGTACCCTTCGAATATTTTGAATTTAAAATAAAGGCCATTTTTCAACTTTTTTCCTCGATTTTTTCCAAAAAATATTTTGATGTAGAAAAATTCTTCAAACCATTCTAAGAGTGACTGCAAAAAAAAATTTTCAAAAATATTTTTGCTAGTATTTTTTGTAATTTATTGAAAACTGCAAAAAAGACACTTTTTGTGTGAAAAGTAGGAAAAAGGGGTTAAAATCGTCATTTTTAGGATTTTCGAAAGACTATAAAAAATACTAGCAAAAGTATTTTTGAAAAATTTTTTTTGCAGTCACTCTTAGAATGGTTTGAAGAATTTTTCTGCATCAAAATATTTTTTGGTAAAAAACGAGGGAAAAAGTTGAAAAATGGCTTTTTTTAAAATTCAAAATATTCGAAGGGTACTCAATGGGTTAAAGAAATTTTTGTATCATTAGAACGGGATTTGATTGAATAAAAGATTAATATAAGAAACCCGCATCAAAACATCTTTATTATACGCAAATTTGACAAATTTATGCTGTATGAAGACATTAGTGGTTCACTGTAATATAAAAAATATTTACAAATATCTTCAAATATTTTTTTCAATAGTAAATATTATAAGATATAAATTTTAAAATATCATGACATTCTCATTACATATCTGAATATATCGACGCCTTTTCACTCATCTCTAATTGTGGCGCCTCTGCCTCTGTTTTTTAGTTGCTGCTGCCGATGAGTTTCGCCTGCTTACGAAACTGCAACAACGCACTGAAGATTCAACATACAACAAACAACAAAGGTAATTTTCATTTCCTTCCAACAAATTTGTTCGTGACCGTAGCAAAAAAAAAAACATAAAAAAAGAAGAAAAAACAAGGCAAGAGTCGGGAGTCTTTAGGGTCGTGTATCTTCCATATGGCCAAGGCAGGTAAATGACAAAGCACAATATGCGTTTTGTGTGTGTGTGTGGCAATCACCCAACTCACACTCACACACACACACACACACACAACACTCTCACTCTCAGCTTATTTTGAATCATACTAAATAAAAAACAGGTTTTGCATGTGAGATACAAGATACAAGATACTCAAGCTACAAGATACGTATAAGCCCAAGAGACCTACTTCTGCGTCTGCGTCTACAGCTTCAGTTTCAGTTTTAACTTCGGCTTCAGCTTCCACTTCGCTACTCCATTTAAATGGCTGTATAACTGTTGCCTGTTGCCTTCTGCCTCTTTGCCTTTGCCTGTTTTACCTGCGACTAACCAAAAACTGTAGCCCTCCCCCTTTACACCCCCTCTCGATGCTCTTTCCCTCCACTTGCCAAGCTAAGAAAAGATCTGTTAACTTTAAGTCCGCTGCTTGTTCTCGTTTTATTTCTGTTTCTGTTTCGGTTTTAGTCGTTTTTTTATATTTTTTTTTTTTGGTTTCTTGGCTTTTTGGCTTTTGCCTTTGACTTGTGCGCGCATGCGCAATGACTTTTTCGACAGTTGTTTGTCAATCGCGAGTTGGCAGCTCTGGCAGCAACAACAACTACAACAACAACAACACTGCTGTCTGTACAGGCGACAAAAATTAAACAAGTGATATGATAAAATAAACTAAAAATCAAAATATTATAAATATAATAAATATAAGAATGTAAGCAAAAGATAAGATGTACATATAAATAACTGTATTTATACATTCTGGCTAGTGATTTAATTTACAACAGAATTCTGTTATCACTAGGGCATAAAATAATACAATTTAAATTTTATTATATTGAAATAAAATATTTGTATTTAAAATAAACACTATCAATTTACTGAAATACTGCCTTAAAAACTCACATCTTGTGAAATTTTCTTCCAAAAATGTATTCAAGTTCTTTATTTAAGCAATATCCGCTAGTACAAATTTAATAGGATTGACTTATAGATTCTACATTTGAAAAAATTCACTTTTTTTATATTTTTGTCCACTTTCTTAAAAATTGACTTCCAAATTGAATTGTTAGTATTCTAACGATTAAACTAAGTAAGATTGTAACACAAACCATTTTAATACATAACAAGTTTTAAAAGCTGCTTTCGATATATCGAATACAATTTGATAACCAAATTCTTGGCACAAACTAGATGGAAATCTTGTCACGTTCGCGATGTCGCGTTACAAATCACTAATTAAACTTGTAAAAAAAATAAAATAATAATAAAATATGAATATAATTCCTTTCAATGGAAAAAAACCTTATTTTATTGTGGTTTAAGAGTATTTTCTTCAAAATTACTCGCCAAATTTAAAAAAAAAAATCATTTTTGAAAAAGTTAATTTTTAATTTTTCATTTTCCATTATTTTTTATTAATTTAAAGGCGTACGAATGTCGCGTTCTCGTTCCTAGAAATAACCATATGCTTCATTTGTATGTATTTACGTATACGTAATTCAGAACTATTAAACTACAATCGGAAATAGCCTAGTAATTGACCGAAACGAGAGAAATATCGATATTTTCACACACAAAAAATAAAAAAATCGTTTTGCTGTTCTTATTATTTTTTTATAATTATTTTTATTATTCTAATATGTTTACTTTCTTTTCTCCATCTCCTTGCTCTGTCTGTTATTCAAACTTCTGGGGTATTTATCTATTTTCATATTGTTTCTTATTTATAAATATTATTTTTTTTCTATCTTAAATTCTGTTAGTAGCTAATCCAATTAACCCTTTTCTGAGCGCAATTTCGACATTTTTGTTGGTTGACTGCCAAAAAAAAATAACAAAAACAAAGCTAAATAACTGAGCATTCCTCTCTCTCTCTCTCTCTCCACCCTCTTCTCTCTCCCCACGCTCATTCTGTTTCCCTTTTCGGTTAGGCTCTGCATGCGTTTTGTCGGCGCTGGTGGCACAAATGTTAATGTCGTGTGGTACAACGGAAAGGCAACAATTATTTCTGATTTTGTTGTTGTTCGAGTTGTTGTTGTAGTTGTAGACGTTGCCTTTTTTGGGGCTTTGTTGTTGTTGCAGCGATGACGCGACCTGCGACTTTAACTTCAACTTGGACTTCGACTTCAACTTGCGAGCTTTGGACTCTGGGCGCCGTGTGGAGCGACTCGACGGACGGACGGACAGACAGACATATGGACGGACGGACAACAAGACGGATCTGCCAGGTTTTTGTATATATTTAATAGTTTTGTTGTTGCCTTTGCTTAATTTCATAATAAAACATTAAACGTATAAAATTTGCTTGGAACGTGCGCAGAATTCAAGTCAATCTTATCTCAATTGTTGTTGTTGTTGCTGTTGTTGTTGTCTGACTGCATTTTTGTTGTTGTTTTCTATTTTGTTTTTTGGTTTGGTTCAGTTTCGGATTCGTTTTTGGTTTCAGTTTCGAATTTCGGGCTGTGGTCATTTGGCTTTGGTTTTTTTCGACGCCAAAGGTTTTGTTTATTTATTTTTGTTTAAATTGTTTTGTCGCTGTCCGTTTGCCAGTTGCCGTTTTATTTTGTTGTTGTTGTCATTTTACGCAATCTACAGTTAATTTTGTTGTTGTTTTTGTTGTTGTCGTTTACTTATTTTGGCGATTTAATTCTGGAAACTGTTTTTGAATGCCTTTTTGTAGGTGGCTAAGCTACAATGTGGCCAGGGAATGGAGAGGGGCGAAGGGAGAGGGGGTGGGGGGGGGGGGTACACAGGTAAACCGGAGGTTACACTAAGTGTGCTTGATTTTAATTTATGTGTACGATTGCCAAATGTTACGGGACTTTTTTTTTAGATACACAGCCAAAACGACAAAAAATTTCGTAAGCTACAATTTTTGGGCATATGTTTCTTATGATTACTGTCGTTGTTGCTGTTGTTGTTGTTGGTTATTGCTGTCGTTAACGTTATTGTTGTTGTTGCTGCTGCTGTTGAGTTTTTTGGGTCAATTGTTGCGTTTTTTCTATGGAACTGATGCCATGTGGTATCGTAAATTAAGCGTTAAACTGTAAACATATTCTAAGAAGGCTTTCAGCTTTGCAGTTTCTGCTTAAATTGCTTGAAACTGAGCTTTGAAAATAAAGGAGCTTATTTTAAAGAAATGTTACAGTTAAATGCAATCATAAAAGAGAGTTTTGTTTTTGTTTTAATTGAAGGGAAAAATATTTAATTTGTTTGTATAGACATTTTCAACATGCTCTAAAATTATAACTTACAAAATTTAACAAAATAAATAAAAACATATTAAATACAATTTTTAAATTCGGACCCTTCTTAATATGCTTCTTTATATATTCCAAAATTAAATTAAAATTCTCAAAGAATCCTTCCCATCATAGTCTAATTAAAGCTTTCATTCTTATTGCTTCCATTATTCACACAGTTCAGCATTCCAGTTCCCTTTCCAGTTCTTTATCTCTCATATTCCAGTGCATCCCGTTTAACGTCGCCCGCAAACATTTTTCAAATGAGGCAGGTCACTTATTTGACGACGGACGCACGTCATCATCATCATCATTATCCGCAGCAGCAGCAGCAACATCATTATCATCGTTGCTAAAGTAGCCGCTGCGAAGCGAAACAAAACAAAAAAACACAAACACACACACACACACTCATACGGAGAGCGACAACAACAAGAAATACAAGCGGCAGCTAAATTTAGAAAACGAAAAATGTTTTCATACAAATGTACATACTCATTTACATACATATGTACATACATAACTACACTTTGTGCTCAAAACTCAAAACCACAAATATAACAAAAAACAACAACAACTAGCAGCAGCAACAAATGGCAACAAGAAACCCAAAAACACAAAAATTATAAAAAATAAAATAAAAAACCAAAAAAAAAAACTCGTCTTAACCTGAAACGAAACCTTGTAACATTTTTCCCCAGCTTGGCGACGCCGCTGCTGCGCTGCTTCTCAAGCTTAATTGACGTGCCGGTTTACACACGTTGGTCGGCAACGAAGCGCAAGGCGGGAAGGGGCTTGAAGTGTGCAACGGCAACGAATGCAATACTAACATACACATGCAAGCAGCAGAGAGCGCCAAATTGCTGGCTCTCTCAAACCGCTGATCACTTTTGCTTTCAATATGAAATAATCGACAGCGACGCCAACAGCAGCAGCGACGCCAGCTGAGCGGCGAGACAAAACGAGAGCGCACGAACAAGTTTTCGCCCACATGCTTCGTCGTCGCCCCATTGTCGGAAATGGAGCGCGGCGAGAGGTAAAATAGCAGCCATGCCGAGTGCGCTCTCTCTCTCTCATACACTCTCTCACGCTGTGTCTCTCTCGCTGCCATAACTGCTCTGCCGCCTGGGTGCGCTTTTTGGGGCCTGACGCTGGGGTTGGCATCATTGAATAATGTAATAAGTGAAAGTGTGGCGCTGTATGTGTGTGACATCGCAGTCGCTGCTGGCGTTCGCTGCCTCAGCTGACCTACTTTGCTGTTGTACAGATTCAGGTCTATGTTAGAGAGATTAATTTCGATTTCGTTTCGTTACGTTTTTTGTTTCGTTTCGTTTCGTTTTTATGCCTATGCGAGCGACACTCTGAGCATGTGCGCATATACGTGTGTGTGCCAATAAAAACAGACCGCTGTGGGCGGGGCTGTGGGGTAAGGGGCAGGGGCCAGAGGCTTACGCTGTGCATTGTAATGGAAAACTGTTGCCATGTTGGTGTAGGTTGACGACAAACAACGAAGAACTCCAACTGTGCGTGTGTTTAATGGTGGAAACACCACCAACAACAAATACCTTAGGATAGGTTCGATTTCGACTCTATTTGTATGGGCTGCCAACGTGCGTTGGGTTTTTTTCTTTTTTCTTTTCTTTTCTGCCTTTGCTTTTGCCTTTGCCTTTGCTTTTAATGTTAATAGGTCAATGGGAAATTTAGTGGGGCGCGTGTGTCGCTAGCTTTTTGGGGTTGGGGGTTGACGCCGCATCTTTCAACATGTGTACATCTGTTTCTAAGTATGTACTGCGAACGTAGTACACATAGATATGCACTTGTATGTGTAAATTTGTATACAAAACAGTTTTGTGGTGTTCAATGCTGTTTCTTCTTCTTCTTTGTCTTCTTTTCGTAAAAACTGCGAAAGTGGCGTCCATAAATAATCAAGTTAAGTAGACAGCTGGTACGCCCCCTTTTTATTCTGAGTACTCGACTGGCAACTACCCTGTAAATAACATTTATAAGCTGAGATTTATTCCAGCACGCTCAAAAGTATGCTACATTATTATTATAAAATAGATTTCATCCATTTTATTAGCATCAAAAATAATTAAAAAATAATCTCTCAACTTAAAAAAGGAATTCAAATCATTTACTTCACCATTTAACTATTGCACATTTCAGATCCTAACTCAACAAACTCAACTCAATTTCGAACCTACCTCACTTAATTACAACTCCCGCTTTGTGATTCTGATTCGCGCCATTGGCAGCCCATTAACACAGTTCTGCTTATCAGACATTACAGCAGCAGCAGCAATAATAAACAGTATGAATCGCCTGATCGACAAATATAGCAGCTACTACATGTATAAACCCATTTAAATGTAAGCGAAAAAATGCAATTAAATTCATCACAAAAGCACAAAAGTCAACAATAAATAAATATAAGCTTACAGTGCACAATTAAATCAAAATAAATACAAGCAAAATGAAACTAAAAAAGAAAAATACATATAAAGCGATGAGACAACGCAAAATGAGCAGCAGCAGAAGCAGCGCACAAATACAAAGAGCACAAAAGAGAGCGCAGCAAACCAACAGAGGCGACGATTACAACAGCAACAAATCAAAAGCTTGAAATGCGCTGTGTCTAAAGAGGGCGGTGGTGGGGGCTGCCGCTGTTTGTTGCTGTTGCTGCTGCTGCTGCTCTGCTGACGCTGTCGACGCTAGCGTCGCTTCTGTACGTACATAAACGTTAACGCTGCACAAAATATTATTCAAAAAACCTTGACACACTTTTGTGCGCGCGTCGCACACATACAAGCATACAAATAAACAACATACAGTGAGAGATACTCGCCCAGGGACGGTTTCGACCGCAATTCGCCGTCGCCGTCGTCGCTGTTGCCGTTGCGAGGAGGTCAGTTTAACGTGTAGATTTGTATGCCGTGTGTGTGTTTGTGTGTGTGTATATATTTGGAGTGCAATTCTGAGCGATGCGCAATAAATTGCATTTTGACTCACAAACAAAAACAACAAAAACAACTCGACTCTACGCATTTGTTTGCGTTTTGTTGTAGCTAATTAAATTAATTAACGCATATAAATTATACAATATTTATAAACATTTATTATATGTAATATTGCATTCATATAAACATATATAATTGTGTTTCTTTATTTATTAGCACTCATTGCAATTGAGGTCAGCTACAACAACAACAAAAGCACTGTAAATGGGCACAGACCACACAACAAAAATCACCTTTTTTTATAGCTCGAGCAACGCGTTGACGCTGATGTTTTCGATATGTTGATATGTCAATATGTCTGTCTGTCTTTCTGTCGCTGTCAATATCGAAATCGTAACAGGTGCGGCCTCCGTTTTGTACTACGCTTGCAGTTTTAATTGTCGCGTGCTGCTTCTGTTGCTTCTTCTTCATCCTCTTCTTTCTTGTCGTTTCTTAGTTTATTCTTCTTCTTCTTTTTTAATATGTTATAAAGATACATATAAAGAGTTCCATTTCAGAGTCTTAACAGCAACTGTTAAATATCAACAGCAACTGTTGCTGTTAACAATTATTAATGCCATTTATGAATCGCAAAATGCGAATTCGGCAACTTTTAGAACTATAAGAATTTTAAAGACAAGGTGTTCAGTGCTAATTATCACTATATTTCAATTACTGATATGTTGTATTGAACGTATTCCTTTAAGTGAATTTAAAATATCAGAAATGAGCACATTTATTGAGCACTTTGTTTATTGAGCTTTATTAACACATTGTTCATCATTTCATTGTATTTTATTTTATGATCTGTCTTGCCTTTCTTACATTCTTCTTCGCTCTTTATCTGAAATTAAAATATGTAATTTCATTCATTTTTTTATGAACTTTCCTTTTTCATATGATCTTGACTTATATACACACATATAGTTCCTTATATCTTTGTTTTCTTTTCCATTTGCTGTAAAAAGTTTCCATTTCCCTGTGCTGCTCATTCTCCCTTAGTCTGCTTTCGATTATCTTCCATCCTTTATTTTCTCAATATGTTAATTGATGACTAATCCCCTGCAATCGTAATAAAAATGTCACATTCTTTCTCTCTCCCTCCTTTATTTTCGCTCTCACTGTATCTGTGTCTCTTCTTCTCCCTCTTCTTCTATATCTCTGTCGCTGCTCGATTTTATAATACTTTATTATTATGGCATGCATTATTATATTTTATTTTATTTTCCTTCGTTTTGCAAAAAATACACACACACACACACACACGCTGCAACTCATTTAAACGTCTCACACGCGCGCGTCAACAGAGACGACAACGGCGACGGCGACGCCGCGTCGCTGCCCCCGTCAACGACGTCGCGTCGTTGCAGTTGACGAAGCTCGAAACTAGGTCACGAGGCCACAAAAACAATTGCAGCAACAACAGCAGCAGCAGCGTTGGCGACTTGACTACAGGGGGGATGGGCAAGGGGGGACATTGCAATGCGCGCTTTTGTATGGTCGCTGGGTGGTTGCCTGAGTGGGTGGGAGTGGGTGGTACGGTGCGTATAGACAAATGAGTAGAAAAAATGGATACAGTTAAAAAAAAATGCAGCAGGGGCTGGGCATTTGTTTTTGTGCGGATTTGAAGCTGGCCAGGATGTGGGTCGCCATTGCGAATTGCGCCGCTTAATTAAAAATATTGTTTTGCTGTTTTCAGCTTACAGGCGCTTCTTTTTAATTAAAATAAAAATATATACACAAAATATTTACTCTATGATAATTTAGAGCAGTTGCTTAGATTTATGAACTTGTTTCAAATAAAGAAATTATTGAATGTTTAAACTAAAATATAAAATAATCGAATTTCGACAACAAACTTTTACAGTTTTTACTGATACGATTTTACAAAGCCAGTCTAAAAACCACCTGAACCACTAAAAAATCACAAATTGATATAATTTTGATCCTGTTGTATTAATTATAATTATTTAGTTGATAAAGTATGTTGAAACAATTAACTTATTGTACATTTTCGTTAAAGTCTTGCTTAACTAACAACTTCATTTCCTTTCTTTTTGGTTCAAAACCAATCTTTTAATATTTAATCAATTCATAAATATTTATTAAAAATACATAACAAAATTACTTTTATTTTTACTTTTTTGCTGAGTTATCATTGGAATTTGAACAATTTGCAGTTGTGCCAAAAACCTACAAATGAATAACGAAAAGAAAAAATGAATGAATAACTAATTTGTGTTCAGCAAGTCGAAGAATTAATGCGCTTATAGAGGAATTTGGTATTAAAGCTAATATTTATACATAAATAAATTATTCAGAAGTGTTTTCTCAAATTTGCTCAGCAATTTTTGTTTGCTCAAATTTCAGATTTTAAACCTTTTTCTAGGTGTAACATAATAACAATAAAAACCACATAAATTTATAATACCCTTTCCATCTATCTGTGTAAAGGGCATAACGAACGCAGCAAAAAACTAATTCAAACACATACAAATTTTGAGATCTGCTTAAAAAAACATAAAAAATTTTGATGTTTCTTTAATTATTGTTTAAGGCCCAAGGCAACTGCAGTCCAAAAAAACCAACAAATTCCAACCAAAAATCGCTTGTCAGTCTAATTAGGCACATTTTCTTTTGTTGTTGTATTTATTTTAATAATTAGCATTAAGCATATAAATAATACATATGAATGTCTGCATCTTTGTCTCTTTTTTGTAAATGTTAAATTTATTAACATTATTAATATGAAGATATGTTTAAGCAAATGTGAATACAAATGTACAATGGAAATAAACTATGATCAAAGATAAGAAATGACAAAGATTTTCCATGTATTCAATTTGCCAACATATTCCTACACATTGTTTATTCATATTCGAATTCGTATTCGCATCGTGAATAATCGTTGTTATTCATTTACACTTGCTGTACACTTAAATCTGAATCTGACGCTATAAACGGGTTTCTTTTAGGTTACAAATGATGTTCCAAATAAAGGTAAAATAAAGTGGAATTTATGGTAGATAAGCTCATATCTATGGCAAACAATGTGTATCTATCTAATCTGAAGAAATAAATTAAATTAAAGAATGAAATTAAATTAAATGTGTATAACTAAACCATTTGTGAAGAGCTCAATTGAAATGAAGAAACATATTTTTAAATATTATTATTATTATCATTCTATTGCTAGTAATTTATACAACCAAAAACATAATTCGTAAACCATTTGTGCTTGTATATTTACTTTGTGGCAATTCCAAAAAAAAGTTACCACAAAATGCTTAGACGTTGCCACAAATCTATCAAATGATAAACAAACACAATTTTTACAACCAAAGGAATGAAAATAAACGATTAAAATGCCAAAAACTATTTATAAACAACATTTTTGCACTGAATGTTGAACGGAATAAGAACGAAGATGACAGAGAAGCGCAAAGAGAGATAGAAAGAAAACGAGACCAGACAAATGAAATCAAAATGGATACAACTTGAAATCTTAACAACAACAAATTGTAAAAAATATATAAGAAAAAAATAAAACGAAATAAATAAATAAATAAAAATTTGCTTCGTCTGGCTGCTGACAACGCTGACGCTGACGTTGACGTCGCAGTTGCTGTAGTTGTTGTTGTTGTTGCTGCTGCCCCATTGTTAGATATGGTGACCCACTAACCTACTTTATTCAAAACGTTGAAGCTTTTTACGTACACACACACACACACACATACTCAGACACAATCACATGCACACATTGAAATGCTTTACTGCTTCTTTTTTGATTAAAATTATATAAACAAAGTGGAAATATTCAACAACGCAATCGACACAGAAACAAAAAAAAACCAACACGAAATAATGAAAATGAAAACGAAAAAGCTAAAGAAGAGACTTACAAATGTCTCACTAGTTATCTCCCTCTCGCTCTCACTCTGCGTTAGTTGCGTAGCGCCCTGCGTAGAGAGCGCATTAACGGAGAGAGAGAGAGAGAGAGCGAGAGGGGAGCACAAGCACATGAAGCTTTTTTTTTTGTTTTCGCTTTTGCCTTGAGCAATGAACAAACCACAACTAGAGATTCCCACACGGCAACGCTTCAGCGAGCACACACACACACACACACATACAGACGCAATAGGCAAAAACAATGCAAACACAAATATAAAGCAACAATAACAATTCACGCCTCGCACGCACCTCACAAACACACACACACACACGTACGCCATATTGAACCTAACCCAACAAAAAATGCTCAAAATGAACACACACACACATACACACTTACGCACTCTCATGTCTCTGCGCTCACTCTCCTCTCTCCCTTTTGCTCTGCCGCCATTGGAACTTTATTGTGCGTGATATTTTTGGCAGCTTTTATGCGTAAAAAGCAATAACAAAAGCAACAACAACGGCAACACAACGACAATGTGAATACGTGAATGCGACGATCGTTTGCGCAATTTTGCTCATTCATCGCACGCACTTTCGGTTTTTTTTTTTGCGTTTTCCTTTTATATTATTTATTTTTGTTGTACGCGTCTACCCTTTCCACAAAGTCGAACTAATTTGTCAGACGGTGCAGATAAAACTCATATTTTTCAACACTGACAACAAAGATGATTAAAAAGATCCTAACTATGGGCTTCTAATGATAATACTAATGTACATTTTAAGGATAATAATAATGTAAAATAAAAAGAAGCGTTTTAAAAATAAATAAGACTAATGTATAGTCATTTAAAATATTAAGAAATTGTTAGTTTAGGACTAAATAAATGAAAAATATTTGTAAAATACTACTATTGCTATTACTAATATCAATGCTAATTATAATATAGATACAAATTTCAATAAGCAGAGTATCTATACTTTGCTTACAAACATTTTATAAACTCTTTTTGTTTCATTTTGAAATACATTTATTTCTTTTGTATATTTTCTTGCTGTTTTTTAAAAGTTGTTGTTGTTGTGCCTATAATTTCATTTTATCTTTTGTTTTGTTACATCTGTAAATTTTTCCAATCAATTTCATCAACTTGACGTTCAATTTCAATTTTTACGTCACTTTTTGTTGTTGTCTCGTATTGTATTTCACATTTTTTTGTTTGACTTTGCTTCGACTTGCGATCCCCGTTTTCCTTTTTAGGGAAAGTACACTTAAGTGTAATCGAGTTGCCATATGGTCGCAAAAGTTCGACTATGACGTGGCGACCCAAATTGTGGAGAGCTTTAGAGAGCTGCTTTATCAAAAGATAACAAGAGCATAGATAAGGTATCATTGAAACGATCATAAGAACGATATTGTTCTCTAGTAAGTCGGGTATTAATACAGGAATGTTTCTCAAAATTAGGATATCAAATTGAGTAGGAAGGAAGAGATTGTACCTAAAAATAAAGCTAATATCCGTAAAGTTGGTGTTGTAATAAACTTGTTTAGAATTAGCTAAATCTCTTAAATTATTTTTTGCTCTTCATTAAACAGTTACAACCTTCTATTGTTTATTTAATTAGTTAGCTTAATTATATAGTCAAAAGTTAAGATTGTTCCCATGACATCGTCAACAATAATATGAATATGAAAAACAACAACAAAGACGACAACAACAAGTTGAACAACAACGTCATCAACTACAATTTATGAAGTGCATTTGTCATTGCAGCTTTAGTCAAATGTCCTTCACTTAAAACATTCCACGTACAACTAAAAAGCAACAATAACAATAACAACAACAGCAACAGCATTACAATTGTTTATCAAGTTGTTGTTGCTGGTTTTATGACATGGCTTGTTTGAATATGAAAACTTTAAGCTCGGAGCCATTAAACAAGTCTCGAGTTGCTTGCGGCTAATTTTAAATAGTGTATATACCCTGTAGAATAAGACACCCTTTAATATTTATATGGACTACTGAATATTGTAGATGTTGTTCTTGTTACTGCTGTAAATTTGATCTCAAAGGACGCACTCACTCTTGCACTTAGTTCGAAATGTGAGTCGTTTGTTTTTGTGAGGGGGTTTTTTGCGGTGGGGTTGGCTCGAGTAGCTGCTGCCTTGTAAACTGGGTCAATGCAATTTAGGTCACCTAGATTTGATTACCAAACAGCAGCGTGTCAGACAGAAAGAGAGACAGAGAGAGAGAGAGCCAGACAGTCAGCCAAAAGCTGTGACTCAAGCCAAGTCAAGTCAAACACGAGCCGAGGGCAAGACGAGAAAACACAAGCTGATGATGAGCTGTATTGTTTGTATCTTTATACTTTTAATTTAAGCTATTTATTCTATATTGGGTAACAAAATTAAAAGTATAATTTTTCTCTTTTGAAATTTCATAATCGAAATTAAAGTCATCTGCAAAACATGTTTATTTACGCACAGTGTTTAAATAAAGTTTTTTTTTTTTTTGGTTATTAATGTTATATATTATTATAAGCTATTTCTCCACCTAATCACAACATGATCGGTCAAACAGAACAGTAGTAATGGTTGTTTTAAGTTTCAAGCAATTTAAGTGCCTGAAAGTATGCAATAAATAATATTTTATATTTATTTAAAAAGGTAACGGGACTTTTCCACTTGTTGATAATATTTTTTTATATTTTTTTTTCTTTTTTATTTAAATATAAATATTTATATAAATATTTAAATATAAATATTTGAAGCTTTATGCGTGACAATAGTACAATTTATAAGTCAAACTTGTAGTGATAAAATAAATTAATAAATGTAATCAATTTCGACAGTCAATTAGCCGCAATTCAACAGCAACGCATTTGCACAATAAACAAATTCGTGTGCCAAAAAATCATTTACAAATAGGCCCCCAAAAACCAAAAAAAAAAAAATAAAGAAATAAATTCGTTTTTTTTTTATTTCAAAATTGAACACAGAGAAATAAATACAAAAATTGAAACACAAAATTTTACGCAATTTTGTGTATGTGTGTGTGTGTGTCGACGATTATGTAAGCGCACGTGAAAAGCAACAATGGCAATAACAATAACAATAAACACGCTAGAAGAGAAGAAAACGAAGCAGAGCAAGAAGTTAAAGAAGAAGAAGAAGAAGCTGCTCTGCAGGGAGAAATACAGTTTCAATGTCTGTTTCAATTTTCAGTTTTGAGTTTTGAGTTTTCTGCTTGTTTAGCTGTCGCTTCTGTTTTATGGTGTGTGTGTGTCTGTTTGTTTGTTTGCAGTTATTATTACAATGTTTTTTAATGGCTGCCATGATCTAAATTTCCCAACTAATTACATATTATTGTGCAAAAATAATTCGTTTTATACTAGTAGTATCACTACAACGCACAACGCTGCGTATGAGTAATTTTTTTTTGTATTTTTATTATTATTTTTCATTATTTGACATTCGCTTATCAACGCACACAAAACGAGAAAAGCAAACAAAAAAAACCCAAAACGAAACAAAACGTAACAAAATGCGACGTCTTAAAAAATTGTTTTATAAATTTTTTTTTTTTTTTTTTGTGTTTCGTAGTTTTTTTTGCGGCTATCTCGTTCACCAAGGTGTGTGGTGTGAGCGAGACAAAAACTTGGCCAAGTGCAGTAGGCCATGCAAATGGCAAAGTGGGTCAGCTATCAACTACGCACGCGTATTTTAATACTTTGCCGACCGAAGACTGACTATCAGCAGCAATGGCTGACACACGCACATACACATACATACACACACACGCACACGCACACAGACAACACGAACCATCAGCTCGGCAATCAACGATTCGTTGCTGAGCAACAATAACAACAACAACAACTGTCGTATCAGCAATAAGCAACAACAGCAAATAACATTAAAGGCATAATTATAAAAATAAGTAACACAGTAAAGAAAATACTAAAAATAATTTTAATATAATGCCAAAAAAGCTAACATTATTACTAAGTTACTTACGAGAATGCGTAAATAAAAAAAAAGAAGATTAAATACCCTATACAAATAAATATAATGTAACTAAAAAGAGATACAACCTTGTAAATGATTTTTTATAATATGTAAATATAAAAATAAATACCCCACAAACAAAGCTTACTGAATAATTACCATTTCTTTAAATAACATGTTTGTTAAGATAATATATACTTAGTTTAATTTATTTATTATTATTAATTTAACTTAATGTGATTACAAAGAAAATAGTCATGTTAACTTTTTTCTTTAAGTTGGACTTTAAATATCCTCAATAGCTTGAAAGTATCTGTAGAATAAAAATAAAGTAAAAATCAGCATTTAAAAAAAACATCATAGGAAATTAAACTAAGAAAGACATCTAAAATCAAAATATTCAATTTTTTTCTTTATATATTCGATATATTCGATCATTTTCAAATTGTTTTATTTTTTGTATAAATTCGACTTTTTTATTGCACTAATAAATCATGTTTTAATACAGCACATATACCCTGTAGTAAGTGTATACAAAAAACCAAAGTTACATCATAGCAAACAGTCAAACACAGATAATCAAACAGTCAGACGAACTGACAGACGGACAGAGGTGGCGACTCACGCACTGGGGCGCTGGGTGTAAATTATTATTATATTTTTTAAAATTTTTATTATTTGTCGTAATAATTTCAGTTTGTTAAGGTCTTTCGGTTGCTCATTTCAGAGCACATATGTACAGCTGCGGTCAAAAAAATAGTAGTGCCTGCAATGAACTTACAAAAGCTCAAAATTTAAAGACTTTTAATTTATCCAAATTTTTTATTTAATTTTTTTAAGATACGTTATTATATTTTAAATCCATCTGAGAAATCAAAGATAGTGAACAGTTATTATTTTTCGACTTAGCAATTTTTTTCTTGTAATAGTCTGAAAAATGGGCGGTCAAAATAATAGTAGTGAATGCATTAAAAGTGGAAATAAAGGATATTAAGCAGAAAAGGCACTTGATTTGATATTTATAATTGTAATTTGATAATTTTCTATAAATTGTATAACAAATATTTTGCTTAGAGTTGTTACAATGGGGCGTGGCAAGCATTGCACTCCAAAAAAGCGTGCTCCTATAAAAACTTTATTTCTAAAAGGATAACTTTTAAGGAAGTGGAAAAATTTGATTAGATGATTGCCAACCATAATCAGAAACGCCATTAAGTAGTCGCCAAAATAGGATAAATGTGGAAGACCTCGATCCATGTCCAAAAGACTAGTGACAAAAGTAGTGAGTTTTTTGAAACGCTACCCTTTTGCTCCTGCAGCACTTATAAGAAAGAACTTTGGTATGGACCAAAGTGTGTAAAACATTCTTAAATGTTTGCGAAATAATAATCTGGCAGAAAGAAGCATGTGAAAAATTCCGTTATTAAAAAAAATACCTGCCCAAAAGCGATTTCGATTTGCTAAGGATCATCTGAATTGACCCTAGAGAAATAAAGAAACCTCTAGTGGTCGGATGTGTCCAAAATTATTTTTTTTGCTGGTCGAGGATCTCGACAACATGTAAGGTATCCGTTAAAGTCCGAATATCAGCCCAGATTCACCTGCAGGACCATCAAACATTGTGGTATGAGAATAATAACCTGGGCGCATTTTCACATTCCTGGGTCCAACCCATGTAATGGATCATAACCATAATGGAAAGGCACGAACAAGTGAAAATTCTGCATGACACTATGCTACCGTATTTTTCAGATGATATGCCGATAATTTGAAGGTTCCAACAAATATATATCAGCAAATCTTCGAAAGAATGGTTCACATAGAAAAAGTTAATGTAGTGGAGTGGTCACCACGGTCCCCCGATCTGAATCCCATTGAAAATTTGTGGTCCGATATGAAGAAGGATATTGTCAAGCATCAACCAACAAATAATATTCATCTTTGGAAGATCGCTAGGAGCGCCTGGAGCTCAATACAAACAGAACGATGTAAAAGCCATGATCCGTCGTTGTAAGGCGGTAATTCAAGATAAAGGCTTCACAACAAATTATTAAATTTGTTAATTATTAAGTGCATTTCACTTATCTAACCTTTTAAATAAAAAAAGGGGTTTTGGATCGTTTTCATCATTAAAATATTTGAATATGTTCATCACTACTATTATTTTGACCGCCCATTTTTCAGGCTATTACAAGAAAAAAATTCCTAAGTCGAAAAATAATAACTGTTCACTATCTTTGATTTCTCAGATAGATTAACAATATATTAACGTATCTTAAAAAAATTATATAAAAAATTTGGATAAATGAAAAGTCATTTAATTTTGAGTTTTTGTAAATCCATTGCACGCACTACTATTTTTTTGACCGCAACTGTATATGTAATTAATTATGAAATATGCACATGATTTTATTTAAATAAGTGACACATAATATTTCATAAAAAACAACTCGCAATGACCTCGAGTTCTTTGAGTGAAAAGATTTAAAAAAACCACTTACAGCTAATCACGTGACTTGCGAAACATCACAGATTAAATAGCAATGGAATCGAATTGTACAATGTTGAGATGGATTGAATGTTTTCGAATTAGGCAAATAGACAAATAGAGAAAAAAAATCAGAATAGTAATAACTTAAAAGTATCTATAAGACAGTATAAGACCGTATATTAAATATTAAAAAAAAAATAAAGTAATTGTTTTGAAAAAATAAAATATAAAAACCTGTATAAAAAACTTTTTTTATAAAACAAGTAACAAAAATATTACCAATATTCATTGGGCCTAACTTTTTGGAAAACATAAAATTTTGTAAACATTTTTTCAGAACAATTACTTGATATACTGAAAATATAATTTATTATGAAGAAATTAAAATCAACAGTTAATAGATAAGTTTTCCAAGTTTTTCTCATTATGAGCCTACAAAAAATCGACTAATCTAAAATCAATGAATATCATCTAATCAAAAATGCCCAAAATAATAAAATTGAATACTAAATAATTGTTCATTATTCAATATAAATTTATTATAAAATAAATTGCAAACATGTTTGCTTATAAATAACTTTCAAGAGTTTAATCATAATTGATATTTGCAAAAACCAAGTCAACAGTTGGGTAAGACACGCTACTCCATACAGTCTCCATACCTCATTTCTCAGCTCATTGCTTATCTCTTTGTAGCCACAACACTCCACCTATTGGCCATATTGTTGCTAGCCCATTGAAAAATTGCAGTTCAGCGACAAAAAACAAAAGGCATTTCCAAATTTGAAAGGGTTTAAATTTACAACTACAAAAGGCATAAATAAACATAATTGCTGCATAAACAATGTACACGCTGACATGGAGATAGCCAAAAAAACGCAGAGAGATAGCGAGAGAGAGGAAAGGAGAAAAAGAAAGAAGGTTCATTACACAAATCAACAATAACAACAAAAAGGTAAATAAATAAATATATCAAGACCTGCCGCAACAATTTTACAAAGCAAACAAAAGAGAAGCAATTTGCATCTCATAACGAAGACGAAATACCCTAGAATATGGTAAAATTCTCACAAACGTTAAGTTTATTTAAGAACAGATTAAAGCTTAAAAAAACAATCGATAGTATCGATAAATTGTACTACGGATGTAAATATTATGAATTTATTGAAAATTAAAAATACAAATACTTTTCTCCAATTAACTCATGAACTCATTATTATCATAAATAAATTACAACATTTTGATAGTTTCGAGTTATTGTGTACTCATTAATATCGATATTATGCAGATATTATCGATAAAGTGCAGATAATACCCGAAAAGTCTCAACAAAGATCGAAACATTGAAATAAGTAAATAAATAAATAAACATTATTTATTTTAAGTCAGATTAAGTAAGCGCAATAAGTAATAACAACAATAAAGCAATTTGCATGTATGAGTAAAATTGATGATAGGACATCAGCCCCCACTCCGCCCCCTCCCGTTGCAATTTGCCCTGCTGCTGTTTATCAATGCGCATTGCGTTGACGCCAGCGTGACGTTGCGACGTCTCAGTCAGCGTCGTCATCGGCGTCGCAGTCACTGTCGACCCATTTTACCTAAACTGCAAGTTTTGTATTGTTGAGAGCTTTTTCTTTTATTTTTTTTCGTTTTAGCAAAAGCTCACACATGCGTTTGCTTCGCGTAGTTTGCACTGCAAGCTAGCATGTAAATATATAATTACTATATATGTATGTCAGTATGTGCATGTGTTGTGTGTATAAATAGCTTTCAAGCTGTTTTGTATCTGTATCATTATTTTTTGCTATCTCTGTTGATTGCGTTGTTCTGTGCTTTGCTTGAGGATCGCCATAGTTTGTTGTTGTTGTTGTTCTTGTTGTTGCTTTGCAGCGACGCCCAACTATGCACACAGACTTAACTCACACACTAGCACAGTTAGCTCACACGCACACGCATAGCGAACGCACACGCATGCAGCTGCAAAAGCTCAACAAAAGCTCTGCTTGTCTATACGTAATCGTGTGAGTTTGCCTATGTGTGTGTCTCTCTCTGTGTGTGTGTGTGTGTGCCCGCCTGCAAAGCATTTTAACGTTTTTTTTTCGTCTCAGTTGAAGCAAAAAAAACAGAAAAATAAAGACAAAAAAACTACAAACATTTCTGCTGCTGCGAGCTGAGAGGCAAAACGAGAGTAGGCTATGGTGATTATTAAATGCGCTCCAATTAAGTAATATAAATGAAAATGTTAATTAATGTAATAAATACAATTATAAATATAAACAGATATCAATTTAAATATAAACAAAACGACAAAATGACTGAAAAAAAATGTTTAAATTGCAATTTATTTAAAAATTAAACAGGCTTTCTTTTTTAATATTAAAAATATTACCTTTGGCAAGGTTTTCTTTTTTAATTTTTATCTACTTAACATAATGCTTCTGTTTTTTAGCAAAAGTTAATAAATAAATAATAATAAATGACGTTTAATACTTTTTTTTTTTCAAAACATTTACTTGACATACTGTTTTTATAAATGTCATAGGCATAACCCATTGGTTAATTAACTAAACAAAGTAGACAACATTTTTGGAATATTTATCAGATACATTGTATCTACATAAATTTCCAAGTTCCAAAACAATTCAAGTGTTGGTATTTCCTCATAATATTTATCGAAAACTTAAACTGTTTGACAGTTGACGTTTCTTCTTTTTTGTGGTCTGTAAACAGCCAACAATTTATAGTCAGTGTTTTTAAACTGTTTCAGCGAGTTATCAGTGCACCTTAGTCGTAAAACACATGACGTATACGTAATAAACATTTCATAAATTGTGCATTACGTATACGCTGCGATAACCACAAAAGATAAGACTGAAAGAAACAAACGAAAAACCAGCATCGTGTGCTGCAAAAATGTTCTATTACACGCAATTCTAGACCACAATTAAAGACACATACACATATTTATGATATATTGATGTGAATATGTATGTATGAATATATTGGCCATAGAATGCGGAAAGTTGCTGGTCTCCCGGAAGGCGTCAGTTCAATTTGAGTTGGACTGGACGTTGGCTAGTAAACTAAAAAGAAAACCGGGTTACATGCAGCACAAATATAAAGTAAATTGAGCAATTAGAAAAGTAATAGCAACAATAAGAACTTGTTTAAGGCGGGCAAAAAAATATGTTTAATTTAATTAAGAATTATTATAGGCTACATTAAAAAAAAACCATTCAAATTATTAATTTAAAATATTTTCAATGCGTGCAAAAAAGATTAAAATAAATATTACACATTGATTTATGATCAATATCTTGTATTTTTATGGTTGTTTTCATTGTTGTTATTTTTATAGCATTTGTGGAATGCGCAAAATAATATTTAAAAAAAATTATTCAAGAAATATAATGCACGAGAATGTAACTAGGTCAGGGTGCATACAAACACACACACACACACACATGCAGTGAGTGCAAGAGAGAGTGCATGACAATAAAAGAGAGAGAGAGAGAGAAGCACGCCGCAAAATGAGCAGCATTCCAAAAGGAAAATCAATGCAATTAAAGCTCACATTCTACGTTTTCCACTCTCTCTCTCTCTCTCTCTCTCTCACTGTATCATTGTTATCTCTTTCTTGCTTGCTTGGCTGCAAAGTGACAAACCTTTTCCTCTCCCACAACAACCCCTCTATCTCTGTATGCTTCACCCACACATTGAAATTATTGCAATTGCATGCAAAATTAGTGCAGGCAGCGCAGTTGACGACGACGTCGCAGTCGCTGTCGACGCTGTTTGAAAATGTAGCACAGGGTCAACTGGCGACCCATTAGCACACTTTTCCATAGAGACCGAGACAGAGACGGAGACACAGCCCCCTCCTTCCACTCGAGACGGCAGCCACTCGGCCAAAACTCTCAATGGCAGTTTTCAATTTCGAGTTAAGGTCAACAACAAAATGGCCAAAGCAATGCGAGAATACTAACATCAACAACAGTCAGACATAGAAATAGCAATAAAAAGAAAGAAAGAGAGAGAAGAGTGTGAGCGAAAGACATAATTGTTATAAAAACAAAACCAATTCTAAAAAGATTGCAAATTTCAAAAAAATAGAAAGAAATTAGACGAGTAAAGATAGATTCAATTTGGATTTCCATCTGGCATTACGTATGCGAAAATCAAAGGGTGTATTGAAGTGGGACGAATAATGAATCTATTCTATTTTAGCTATCTGAAAATCTGGCAAATTACACAAATATATTCATCACCATCAATTTGATTAAAGATGGAAATGAACAAAAGATTTTGAATGAAACTGTTAAACAAATGTATCCAATTTATTTGTAATTATCTAAAAAGAACGTAACATTAAGATCTGAAAAGTAAAAGACAATCTTTTAATAAAAATAGTTTATATAATTATAATATCAAATGAAAACAAATAATATAGATTATGCGGGCATTTCCGTTAAATAAAGTACAGTACAAACTCACTAAAGTGTTTAAGCTCAGTTGTTTTTTATTTATTAAGAAACAGAAAACCAGTATTATCTAACTAAATTATTTTACTTAATAAACATAAATATTCAGACTGAATTTGAGCAAATAATTGATTAAAATCTATGATAAATTCACAGTTAAGCTGTGAAAGATGAGAGAACAAAAATATTCATTGTTTAAAATACCAAATCAAAAGATGTGATTCTAGTAGAAAGAACTGTTCATGAATAGAGAGAACAAATGTATTAATAAAATCATGAATTGTTAAAGATATTGTTTATTGAGTCTGTAAATTCTTTTTAATTATGAAAAAATATTACGAAGTTAGAAATTATTAATATATGTATAAACAAATATTCATTTACTTTAATTAATTTTGCTTGTATTACTTGACCCCACATTGCATACTTGAATGTTTTTAGTATAAGCTTATTTTAAACCTTTTTTAATAAATGAATGACCAGAAAATTGCCTAAATTAAAATACCACAAATACCAAATGCCACATTGCAAGCCCTGTAATTGCATTTTACTGTAGTTTATTTCATTAAATTGTTTCGATTGAACGCGTTTGATTCTGACCATTTAAGAGGGCGTAAGCGCTAAAAATGTATCTAAACTGAATAATACATTTAAACAATACCATTTGGTATATATTCAATACAAACACATGTATCTTATAGTGTGTATATTCTATAGTTTCAATGTTGCATCCTTGGTTGCATTTACAAGATTTCTGATCGCTTGACTAACGCCAATTGTATTTCAATTACAAACTTGCGGTTTACAATTTGAGGTTGCAAATTGAATAATACAAGATACAATAACCCATAATGCAAAACACGATGTGAATGACCATTCTGGAGGATATTTCTAAGCTGAGGGACCATTTAACATTGGCTAATTGCTTTGGAATATTTATAAATAATGTAATAAATCAATCAACCATGAGAATAATTTCGAAAAAAAATAGGGAATATAATGTGGGAACTATTTTAATGTTATTGAGAGTATGCTAAAACTCATTGCACTAATTAAAGTAGTTATCATGATAAAGTGATACTTAATATCGATGACACATAATTTCGACATACGCATAATTTACACCTGTCAGTTATATTTCAAAATGTTATCAGTTTTCTACTCAACAGATTTAATACAATTCTCATTAGTTTCATTTTAAAGCCGCTTAAAGCACAAAATCCTTCAAGTTAACTAAAAATCCTTTTTCAAAGTCAAATCAAAGCCTCAACGTAAAATTTAAAGCTGGCAAAACTTAAAGCAGACAACGGGCAGACACAATTTGCATACATACATGTATGTATGTATGTATGTTAACCTTGCTACAACACGCAAACGGTCCGGCCGAGGCAAGGACATGCAACATACATAGTCCTTGGCCAGCGTTGACGTCGACGTTGCCGGCGTCGCAGTCGCAACCTTCGGCATAAATTAGAACCTTGTAATGCATTTACAACATATTGGAGAAACAACAACAACAACAGCAGCAGCAGTAGCAACAAATATGCACTGGCCCCTTCAATGTCATGCCCCAATTTGCGTCGTCGGCGGCCTCGTTAGCTATTTCCAAACTGCAGCAGAGGCAGCGACAGCGACAGAGGCAGCGACAGAGACAGCAGCAACAAGCGGCTGACTTTGACCCATTTAAATCCTTTGAGGTATGCAATAGACGGCGCGTCGCAGCTAACGTAGTCGCCGCCGCTGCCGACGTCGACGTCGATGACAGCGGCGGCGACGTAGCAAACATTGCAATAATCTGTGTCAATGTCAGCCGGCGTTGCAGTGGGCGGCGACGCGGCGTTAAATCAACTGAGGCAGAACATAAGCGCAAGCCAAAGCTCGAAGAGCGAAAAGCACAGGGGGAGGAGATAGAGAGCGAGCAAGTGAGAGCGAGAGTGAGCGAGAGCGCAATGCATAAACATGCGATGCGACTGATGCACACGCATACAAGCACAAGCGAGCACGCACACAACTGTGACCTTCAATTTCTATGCAATTTCGTTGTCTGTGTGTGTGTTTGTGTGTCTGTCTGTCTGTGTGCATCCTTGTGCTCAATCTCCAATATTAGAAAACAAAACGAGAAAAAATGAACGAGACGTGCGCTTGACCCAAATTCTAATGCGCAGCGACCTTGCTCCATTTTAAGGATTATAGAAAAAACGCCCCTGCACTTGTGGGTATTCCAATTCACACACACACACACAAATACATATCTATGTACATACATATGTAAATATACATATATGTATGCATGTTGCATTTAGTTATGTGCAACTGAATAAAGTGCGTTGAAGGTCGTCAAAGTGGGCGACGAGACGCCTGACATTGCTGAATGTCAGCCACAGCAGCAGCAACAGCAACAACAACTACAACTAGTTGCAATTGCGTGACGCGACAGCAGCCACAACAACAACAACAACAGTGATGAAGATAGCAACAACAAGCGCTTTATACTTAGACGCGTCTCCCTCTCTGTCTTACGTCTGTGTTGCGTTGCGTTGTTCTACGCATTGTCAGAAGATAAACGGATGCCAATTGATGGAATGCTGACATTGCATTTACATGCACTAATATGCCCTACAATTGTGCCATCGGGTATTTGCAACTTAATTAAGTAAAACATTTATGCTTTATAACTATCAAGTCCAGAGCTATATAGTTTTTTTAATATTAATTTCTAACAAAATTTAGTAAATGATTTCCAAATTAACCGACAAAAATTAATACCCAAAAATAAAAAAAGTGAGTCCCTTAGCTACTTTAAATAACTTCAAAACTGTATAACATTTATGATTACATGTAATCACATAATTTTTAACTATTTTTTCTTCCTAAAAGATTTAAAGATTGATAAATTGGTTGGCAGAACTTATAGTACAAGAATTCTATATATTTCTTTGCCATGAAATAATTTAATAAAAACAAAATAAAGGAATATTTAAATTTAGGATATCAAACCGTAACGAATATTGGTAACAGTTAGAGTTTCGGTTGTGTTTGCATTTAGATAACGTAACGGTTACCGGTTTTTTTAATTATTCGATTTTGAAATACCAGTATGATTACGGTTCACAAAAAACTAATTAAAAGTGTTAAAGACATGTAAATTAGAAATTAAATATTGAAAAATTTTATGAATTAAAAATTAAATGTAGTTTTAAAAAACGAAAATTACACCTTAACAACATAATTTAATTCTATAATTGACCCAAACTAAATAAATCGTTACTCATGAATCGCTTACTTAACGATTATTTCAGTTTTAATAATTTCGTTTTTTTATTTAGGCATAATAAAAAAGTTTTCTTTTGGCTACGGTTTAAGTTACACTTATCAATTTCAATCGGTTAATACCGGTTAACGGTTATGGTTATAGTAACAGTTTTAGTCTCTGATTAAATGAATTTTCTCTAAATGTAATTTACAAGGTTTAATTCTAAAAATATTGAGATATACACAAAACTCGACTACAGGGTAGTCACAAGTCGTTGAATTCAAGCTTGTTTCCTTTTCTTATTTCATTTTTATTTGCATGCAGCTTGTGGCCATAAAAGTGGGTTAGTTGCATTTGCCATGGACTTTTTATGGCTGCGCTGCGCTGCATGCAACTGAGCAGCTTGCAAGTTGCAGCATGTGTCTGTGTGTGTGTCGGGTGTCGAGAGCTCATTTTATGACCGCCCCATGTGGCACAAATGTGGAGCTATCAAATTTAACATTGCACTTGGCAAACAGTTGACGGTAATCAAGAAATCTAAAACTAAAACCAAGTGCCAAGGATACACAATCTATTAATATGTATGTGCAAGTGGCAACTGGCAAATGCAACTGCAACTCATCACATCAAAATCGAGTGGAAGCATTCAAATGATGGGTAAATATGCGCGTAATGCAAATAGGAATATTGCAAATAAAAGAGACTTTGAAAATCATACACAGAAATCATATAAACAGATGATAAAAACAACAATGTGTACATTTTTAAACAATAATTAATGATAGTTAATATTTGAATTGTAAGATTAATAAATAATGACATTGGTTGAAGCTCAAAAAACAAAAGAAAGAAAAAATTTGACAAAAGACTGAATTCGAGTTGAATGCGACTTATTTTCAGAATAACTTAACTTAAAGACGAGTTGAGAACGATAAATTCAAGCGAATTAAATACAGTTATCAATAAGAACTATTTTTACATTATAATTTGATTGGATTTTATTATACTCTTGTTACTAATACTATGATTTTTTTGAAAATTATTATTATATTATTATTGATATTATTTTTCTATTACCTTTGATATTTTTTAAGTATATTAAACGTGTATTTCTAAATTATTATTTACTTTTTAAAAATTGATTTATAATTATTAGCTTTTAATGTTATAATTATTTGAATTATAATTTATATAAATTGATCTTTTATTAATTGTATTGTTTTTCATATATTTTTAATCTTATTATGAATATTATACGTGTATTTCTAAATTATTTTATATTTTTTAAAATCGAATTATAATTATTATTCCTTTATAATATAATTATTTGTATTGTTATCTATATGAATTGTTTTGTTATCTATATAATTTGTATTGTTTTTCTTTTATTTTTAATCTCATTGTGTAATTTTTATTAATTTTCGTTGATTTTTTTGCAGCACTTTATTATTTAACGCCTTTTTAGATTCGTAGTTTTGAGATACATTTCATTATTTTACACTTGTATTTTCATTATTTCATTTCCATAGTTTTTCCATTGCATTTTCGCAATTTTGTACAACAACCAACAGAATATTGCACACATTTTCAAGGATTTGATGTGGAACCAATCAATAATAGACTAAATATATTAAGAATATTACTTACCCCCATGATCATCGATCTCTAGACCAAATTCATCCTCTGACATGGACTCATCATCTGAGCTGAGATTGGAGCCGCTGAGGTTGCCAGTTTGCTGCTGCTGCTGCTGTTGTTGTTGTTGATGATGCAATTGTTGTTGTGTTGTACTCGTAGTATTGTTGTTGCTTGCCGTTTTGTTTGTGGCACAGGAACTGGCTGCCAACTCCTCAATGCTATGCAACGATCTACGATTGGCAGTGCTCGTTGTTGTTGTTGAATTTGTTGTTGTTGCAACAGCAGCAGCTGTTGTTGCTGCTGCTGCTGCTGTTGTTGTTGTATCAGCCATATTACCATTGGCAACAACAACCGTTGCATCCTTAGTGCCAGCAACCACCTCAAAGTCCAACAACTGTGCCGTTGTGGAGCTCAGGAAGCTTGAGGTGCTGACAACAGAACTTGCCCCATTCTCCAATGGCTTCAATTGATGGTATTCCAAAGTGTTTGTCTTTTGCAACATCACTGGATAAATGCTGTTTAAAGATTCGACACCATTGTTGTTATTATGGCTGTTGTTGTTGTCATTGTTGTTGTGGCTGTTGTTGTTGTTGTTGTTGCGGTTGTTGTTGAACAATAAATTGGCAAATGATGGCATTGTGACTGATTCAATGATGACTGCACCACCGCCACCACCACCGCTAGATGGCGCTGTTAGCTTGTCAGCCACATTGTTATTGTTGTTGTTATTATTACTATTATTATTATTATTATTGTTGTTGTTGATATTGTTATTATTATTATTGCTAGTGGGGTGATTACTATTGCTATGTGGATTGGGACTGGCAAAGATGCGTTCACAGAGTCCGCTTAAGGAGACACCGCCATCCAATTGGCTGTCATTGATACCCTGTAATGTGCTGAAGCTATCAACGGGCGGATTCGAATTGGAATTTTGCTGCTGTGCATCTTTTTGCAGTTGTGTGTAGTTGATAAATGGAATCATTGGTGTGCTGCCAGCGGCAAGCATTTGATCCTTGTGATGAAGTGGCAGCATTTGTTGTTGTTGTTGTTGTTGGTGTTGCAGGTGCAGTTGTTGTTGTTGCTGGTTGTTGTGATGTTGATGATGGTGATGATTGTTGTCGTCATTGTTGTTGCCAGTTGCATAGCTAACAATGTTGCTGCTGCTGCTTTCGGCCATCAAAGGTACATTAAAGTTATCCATTGTTTATTTTGTACGTTTCGTGATGTTCTTTAATTTGTTGTTGTTGTTTTTGTTAATGATGTTCTAGTTGTTCTTGTTGTTTCAGTTTCACAGGTAACGATTGTAGTTTGTAATTACTTAAGACTGCAAATGAGAGAGAACAACAAATTACACATAAATTAGTAAAGTTCTACTCAAGTGTAAGAGAGAAGGAAAACTTTACAGCTACATATAAAAGGGCACACAAAGCGGAAGCTCAACAAAGTAAAGCTTTTCTATGAAAGTCAATGAGAAGGTGGCTGAATGTAGGTCAAGGTCAAATTATACATTGTCTACAAACATCTGTTAAAGCTTTGAAGAGAGTTTGACAGCTTTTAAAGCTACGCTTATAGACAAATTAATTTATGAATAGAACGAAAACTATATATAATTTAATTGAGAGATCTTTGGATGAAGGTATTAAAAAACGAACTGCTCATTTAACGATAAATGACAAAACAGATTTTAAACTTTCTTATCGTCTTAAATTTAAAATATTATTTAAAGATCTTGTGAAAAATCTATCAACAAGCTCCATACTTATTTATCGATACATTTATAATAACTAATTAATTAAATTTCTATTTTAATAGTTGAAAAAATAATATTATTATATAGTTTATCTTTTTTGCTGAATACTCCATTTGATTCCATTTATTCAGACCTTTGCGAATCATTTTCATAATGTAGAGTTTTAACTTTACATAAGATCTAGGGACAATTAACTGTACAATTCCAGTTTACATTTAATCTAATTAGACCCTTCTCTTTCAGTCTCTCTGTGTATGTTTTTTTCTCCCCTAAGCTCGACAACATAATTAAATTTTATATGCTTGCAGCTTCTTCCAGTTCGCCAGCAACTTGGCAATTCCAATGGTTGCCAAACCAACTGGAAAACCCTCTAGTAACTTCCACAACTTGTACAGAACTTAATTAACTTCATTCAACTTCTGCCTTGCCATTCTCCTTTTTTCGTTTCGTTTCGTTTCGCTGTCTCAGTCGCAGTCGAAACCGCAGCCGAAAAAGCTCACCCCAACTAGACAAAAGACTTGAGACTTGGGACAGGCGATAGCTTCTGGCGGGGCAGATAGTAGCGTAAAGGGGCGTGACAGGGAAGAGTTGAAACACGAACTTACCTTTCATGCACAAAAAAATAAAATAATATTAAATAGCAATAGCAGCTGCTGCTGTTGGTTGTGAAGTCGACAGCGACGCTTTAGCGCATGCGCCGCTACCCCAACAGCGATCACGACAAAGAAGAAGACGCTGCTACTGCTGTTGTTGTTGTGGTTGCTGTTTGTGTTGTTGTTGTTGTGGCTGCTGCTTTTGGGGCGCTCCGTTTACTTTGCTTTTGCTCTTTGTCGTTCTTAAAACCAGTTGGGACCGAAAGCAAAAGTGCTATTATTATTGTTGTTGTTGTTTTTGTTGTTGGCCCGTTCGCCTTCTCTATTTGTTTGTACACTTCACACGGCTATTCGCACACAGCAGCAGAAGAAGAACTTGCGTGATTCATGTTGCCCCTGCGGCCGCGACCCCGCAATGATCAGCACTGATGCAGTTTCCGCCTGCGCCAGCAGCAGCTGCGACGTCGTCGTCGTTGTCGAAAGCTTTTTCAGCATATTTTTTTTCCTCCGCTCACACACATTTGCGCTCACACACTGTTATTGTTGTTGCTGTTGCTCTCGCTAGTGTATGTTCTTATTATTTGCGCTGCGCCAATTCTCTTGCTATTTCGTTCTTTTTACGTTTTCGTTTTCGCTTTGCCTATTCGCTATTCGCTTTTAGTGTTGTCTTTCGCGCATGGAATTTGTTTTTGCATGCTGACGGTGACGGTGGCGTCGGCGTTTGCTGCTTCCTTTTATGTATTAAAAAAAACAGCAAAAGCAAATTTATTGCAATTATGCCGAACGAAACGACGACGACAACTTCTTGCACAACGACAGAGCGACGACAGCGAGACGAGCAGACGAAGAGGAAGACGAGCACGCGCAACAAGCGAAAAGCTCTTCCTACAAAAACAACAAATTGCAATTCCCTATTACACACACACAGCACATACACAACTCATGAGAACAGCGCGCACTTATACACACAGATTTAAAAACATTTACTGGTTGTTGCTGTTGTTTTTAGTTGCTTTTGCGGCTGCTTGCTAATTTGTGTTGTTGTTCTAGGTGCTCTGCTCCAATTCTATGACACAACAACACACACTGTATATATGTACATGCATATAGTACATAAATGTGCACATATGTACATACATATGTGATAATTTTACAAAAATTGCACTACCGTTATGGGCACTGGTTGTAGCTGTGGCTGCTGCTGCTGCTGCTCACGCATATTAATACACATTTTCATTTTGCTTTCAAGTATTTAGTGGCTTCTGTTGTTGTTGCTATTGCTGTTGTTCTTAAAGTTGCATTGCGCGCTTCGCTTCTGGTTTTAATTTCACTTTTCTTGTGCCCGCACACAAGTTAGTTTCTATTATGCTTTTACTTTCAGCCTATTTGTTTATTCCGCTGCTTTTTTTCGGGAAAAACTATGCACGGCACACGGGACAGACACACAACACACGCAAAAATTAGGTCTGTAGGCCAACACGAACGGGAACACAGTAAGAGTAGCAAAGTTGTTGGCGTAGGTAGAAGAAGAGGAAAGCACACACGCATACACAAATACACACTCATATGCGCACATACATACACAGAGATAGACAGATCGAGTATGGTGCGGGGCCAAGGACGTGTAAAGGCAGCAGAGCGACAGCGTCAAAATTATTCTTGGCCTTTAAACGCGCATTTGAAGAACAAGGACGGCAATCATATGGCAAGCAGCGTCAAAAGCTTTTAGCTAAAAGCACCAACACACCGAAGCAACTGTGGCGTAGCTTTTAAATCGCGCTAAAGCGCCAGCTGGCGGCATTAATGGGAACCAAATTGCGTCAACTTTCAAAGCTTTGACCGTTAAGAATTTGAATGCCAGTTCGAAATCGTTTGAAAGAGATTAAATTTGAATTGAAGAATTTATATTTTTTCGTTAATAAAAATTTAAAATTTGTTTTATTTACTACTTTATAAATGACTTTAAAACATGAATTTAATTTTACTTTGTTGTTGTTAAGAAAATAGTTTGCATTTCCGTTTATTTTATTTGTTACAAATTACGTTGCGGTTGTTTTTTTTTTTAATTAAATTACTTACAATCATTGAACATTGTTGCTGTTTCTCATATACAATACAATACACTTATTTAAATTTATAAATATATATAAATTGCCAAAAAGTAATTTCAATTATCATTTTTGTTTAGTTGCACAAAACCTTAGATATCTATTTATAATATTACATCGAAAATTACAAACCTATATGCAAAATTGATTTATGTTAATTATAAGAAACATTGTATTACTAAGCTTATACATATATATATTGTATATATATATAATAAACATATCTGTTTGATTTCTTTTTGTTTATGTGTAATAATTTCATTTAAAAATACATAATACATAAATACGCCTTTGTTGCTTTACTTATACATATACAATATATAATTATAGTAAATTTATTGTTAATATTATTACTTTTGCTAAAAAACCGTAGATTACAATTACACAATTAGGCCTAGATATACATTATCTATATGTCTAAAGATAAATATCTCTTTAGATTTCGATAAGCTTTTTCTTTAGCTAGGGGTGCTCTCTGGCTATCAAAACTAGATCTTAATCGATTCGCGTTGCTCTTTTCCCATTACATATTACAATTTTGTTTTTGTTTTTGTTTATCGTGTATTTATGTGTATGTGTATGTGTGTGTGTATAGCACCTTTGTATCACTTTGCACTTAGCTCTAATTGTTTTATTTTATTTTTTATAAAAGACTTTGCCTTCCAAAGACAAAGACGTCAAACTGACCACTAAAATTACTAGCTAAAATATATTTATATATATTTTATTTTCTCATACTAATCATAGTATTTATATAGTTACTTATTATATGTGTATATATACTATATTCATGACGTTCGTGTTTTTGTTTTTTTGTTTGTTTTTAAAATTTCATTAAAATGGTTTTAACTCCCAACAAATTTCGGACGCTCTCGTTGTATCGGATGAGCACAACCTTTGAGGAGCTAAGCACATTTAACTTCTCGCCGGCGCACAGCAATTGCAGGCAGGTTGCCTGCT
Source organism: Drosophila subquinaria (assembly GCA_037043405.1). Classification (NCBI taxonomy): domain Eukaryota; kingdom Metazoa; phylum Arthropoda; class Insecta; order Diptera; family Drosophilidae; genus Drosophila; species Drosophila subquinaria. The sequence goes on along the minus strand of JBAMBL010002859.1, from coordinate 29,773 downwards.
CCAGAAAGTCATCGATTTTGAACTCCCTCAGCAATTGTTTCTGTGCTGTGCTCGCCAGCGTGTTGCTATTTGGACAGATCTATAAAAGAAAATGAAAAAAAAACATTTAAGTTAGTTATATGAGTCACAGAATTTTTAAAAATCCAAAACGGTAAGCATACATTTTAAAATTCAACTACGAAAATGGTTTGACATTTTTTAATTTACATTTCTAATAACATTATTCCAATTCAGGGTATCAAACCGAAAAGAATATCGGTATCAGTTACGGTTTCGGTTAAGATATAGGTTACGCAAAATCTTGGGATATTGGTTTCTTAACGATTACCGGTTATTTTATTATCTCTTTTTCAAAATTCCGGTATGATATTGATAATTTTTGCAAGAATATGTTAACATATAAAACAAATTTCTTAGTTTTCAAATAAAATTCTCTATTCAATCGGATTTTTACTAAAATTAAAAATAAAAATCAAAACATGTTCGAAAAACGACGATTACGCTTTGATAACAAAATCTATTTTATGATAGATTGAACCTTAACTAACCGTTATGCATGAATCGGTTAATTAACGGTTATTTTGGTTTGAATAATTTAGATTTTGTTTAGGTATACTAAAAAAATTAAGTTTTGGTTACGGTTTCAGATATGGTTACCAATTTCAATCGGTCAATACCGGTTAACGGTTACGATTTCGGTTACGGCTTTAATCCCTGTTCCTAATTATTAGACCTCGGATACTTCCATATTTTTCATCAGATTGGTACCAAACTTTGTATATAGGTATTTTATAATTTAACAAAACCAATTTATTATACATATGGGCATTTCCACAGAAAGGTCCACCGCGGCCAAAAACGTAAAATTGATCAAAAATTCACATCTTTTGAAATTTTCTTCCAGAAATGTATTTAAGTTATTTATTTAAGCAATATACACTGGAAAAAATTCAATAGGATGAACATATAGATTCTACATTGGAATAAATTCACTTTTTCATATTTATGTCAATTTTCTTAAAAATTGACTTCCAAAATGGACCGTTTGTATTTTAACGATTACACTTAGTAGGACAGTAAAATTGTAACATGAACCATTTTAATTCAAAGAAATATATTGCAAATTTAATTTAAATAAGTTTTTCGGGCTGTTTTGGACATATAATTTTTAAATAGAGAGACATAAAGAACATTAAAAAGTGATGGTAAAAAATGTCCCGTGCGCGATGTCCCGTGCGAATTTACGTCAAATTGAATTTAAAAAAAAGTGCAAGTCATCTTTGAAAAAAATCATAACCATTTTTAAGAGGCATCAATGCACAAGAGTTAAAAATAAGTTGCATTAAAATATTGCCTCTGGATTCGCTGAAATTGGCGTTTGAATTGGTTGACCTCACAAGTCACTTCCGTTTTGTGTCCCGTGCGAATTACTTGAATTTGTCTATTATTTTTAAAATGAAAAATTACCCAAAATCACTCTTTGCACCAATGAAAGAGCTAATCAAATGCTATATATTAAGTCCTTCATCAGAAAAAAAAACCGTTTCCTTTTTACCGTTTTTTTACTTTGAATGTGTACGAATGTCCCGTGCGCGAGTATGGAAATGCCCATATACATATTCGATATATCGAAAATATGCAAAAATAAAATAAAATATGCGCATCGTTTTCAACTCTATTTTCAACGAAACGAACTTTGGTGTTATCAGAATTTACCTATCTTATCCCTTTAAATATGCTAAATCCGAGGTCTATTAATTATTTTTTCTCTAATTTTAAATTTCGAATTCTTATAGGGTATTATATCTAGCATTTTTTACTTGCCTTATTTAGCAGCGTATCCTTCGATTTGACTTTAAGTAAATTGCACAAATCATTTAAGAGTACCCATTTATCACTGCCCTCGTCTTTGAGCAAGTACAGTGGTGGCAAGGGCACATCGGCCTCTTCAAATTCAAAAATATCACCATTCAATTCGTCCGTCAACGTCTCTCGATCGTTATCAGCATCATCGGTATCATCATCATTATCATTATTCAAGTCATCATCGTTATGATTACAATGCACAGTATTATCATTCACATTATTCATTATGCTATTATTCATATTCATATTCGTATGCTCGTCATCATCTTGGGGTTCCAGTTTAACCTCATTCTTGACATTCACAACACTTGTTACATTTTGCTCAACACTGTTATCGTTATCGTTGTTGTTGTTGTTATTGCTATCCTCGGTGCCAGGCTCCAATTTCACCATTGTTACCATCGTTGTTGCTGTTGCTGTTGTTGTTGTTGCTGCAGTCTTTGCACTTGTCTCCCCATTTTGTTTAATAGTCGTCGTCTCCTTGCTCTCCTCCTCTTTCTTTGCCTGCAACAACAATCCATTATTGCCGTTCTTGTTGTTGTTGTTGTTGTTGTTTGTTTTCTCTCTCTCGCTGTTGTTGCCATGACTTCGTTTTCGCCTTCTTCTTCGTTCTCTACGTAGAGCTCTGCTCATATCACATGCTGTATTCGGTACATTATCGAATATATCAAAACCATTTTCCTTTTCATCTGCAAAGCATGTAAATAATATTCGATTAAATAAGGTCTTATTTGATTTGTCATCTTTATCAACTTACCAAATATCTCCCAGGGTCCCTGAAATCTCATCGGTTTTATGTCAGCGGCCGCACTTTGTGCATCGCTGAGGTGAGAGCGCAAAATGCCGCACATCAATTTGCTTGAAGCTAACATGAGTGGAGTTTGACCTGCAAGACAGACGGAAAACATATAGAATGCATTAAAATGAATTGTTTAATGAATATGTAGAAGTTAAGTAAAAGAAGCTATTGAAAAGCGACTACATGATACCCGTTACATATTTAAATATATATAAACGATTTTTTATTACATACTTTTAGTCAAATATATTGCTCAATATTATAACTTATATCGGTCATTACCACCTTTCTATTTCTCCGATCTTGTTACGATTTAGTAGGATGGTAGCTAATTATAGTAGTTAAATTTAGTATCTTAAAAACGATGCTTGCGGTGGTTACCAGGAAATCGCAAAAGTTTCGCAAATCAGAGCTAACTCTTAAAAAATTTCAAATTGATACAAACTTTCTGCGTAAATTTTGAAATATAGTGATGTAAAAATACAATACAATACAACTCACTCATCGTAGCTTAAATGCAGATGCTGAATTAAGTTCAATAAGTTATTACATGAGGATTTGAATTTAGATTTATAATTTATGTTTTGAATATTTGAAAACATAAGGGGAAACTCTTTGTTCACACCTCTAAATAAATGAATTTAACAAAATTAGGAATATATGAATGCAAAATGAATTTAAGGATCATAATTATAAAATCTTGATCTTTAAAAACTGATCAGTTTTGATCAGAAGATGGAATGGAACTTGGAAAATGAGATAGTGTTCTTACACTTTAAAGTATGCAACATAAATGGGGAAAGATTTAAAATATGGGAGCCTCTTTTACTTTGAAGAAAAAGAAGATAAATTTAATTTAAAAATGAAATAAAAGAGTAATGAATTAAGAATAAAGAGGTTATTCATAATAGCATAAAGCAGGGAGTCAAACTGAAACAAATATCGGTTCCGGTTCCGGTACGTCCCGAAACAACTGTTTCGATAAAGGGTTATATTTTGGTTTGGACCTTTCGGTTCCGGTATTAGTACCAGTACGTACCAGTACAAAAATACAATTTAAAATTGTTTTAAATCCAAAAAAGCAAATAAATTTCAACAGAAATGTGCATACGTTAGTATTCATTTTATCGAGATAAGCCTAACATTAATTTTAAGAATTCTTCTAATTTAAAGCCAAGTTGTGTACATCCATAATAAATCCAACAATTAAAATTTGGTAGAAAGCTGTACCGGTACAAACGTTTCGATTTTCGGTACTATACACAACATTTATTTCGGTTCCGGTATCGGTTCCGGTACTACATTTGAAAGGGTTAATTTCGGTTAACGATTCCGGTTACGGAAAAAATAAAGCAAAGAGGGCAACATTTTGAAAGTTTAATGCTCACCTGAATACGTTGCCAGCAACGGATCGGCGCCGTAGGACAACAGCAGACGCACAACCTCCTCGTGATCGTTCTCGATGGCGCCGTGCAACGGCCGAATTCCCGACTGCGCTGCCTCCGAGTGATTGGCGCCGAACTGCAGCAGAAGGCGGGCAATCTCCAGCCAGCCCTGGGTGCATGCCTCATGCAGCGGCGTGTAGCCAGCATTGTCCTTTTGATCCGGATTCATGCCCATGCGGTCGAGACAATAGACGACCACATCGATCAGTCCTTGGCGCGCCGCCTTGTGCATCGTACTCTGACCCACGCCCTTGTTGAGCACCCACTTCTGGATCTCCCGACACACGTCCAGCTCCGTCTTGACCTTGAGCGGCAGGTGGGAGGTACTTCCGGCTATCGTGCTGTCCGTGTCCTCCAGACGCTCGTCCGCGTCTGCAAAGGAGCCTGCCATCTGGTCCTCCTGTGTGGTGGCTTGGTGGCTGTGATTGTTGTTGTTATTGTTGTTGTTGGTGGTGCTGCTGGTGTTGGTGGTGCTTTGACTTGGTGGATGCGGCGTCGGTCGCTTCTTTTTGCGTATGTAATCGAATCCCGAGCTGCCCTTTCTTCTCAGATACTTGCGCTTATGTGTACTGTGGGTGGTGCCGCTGGCAGCTGTCGTTGTCTTCTCGGTGGTGCTGGTCTCCTGCTCCTGGTGCTGGTGGTGGTGATTGTGCCTCGTCAGCTTATTGTTGTTGGCACTCACAATGCGATTCATTTGCTCCAGAAATTCCTCATACTGTTGGTAGCTCAGCGCAGCGGAGGATGTGGACTCCTCGCCCTTTGCACCACTGGGTGGTGCCGAGGCAGGTCGCTCTGTGCCCACAAAGATCTCACGGATGATTTCACGACGTTGCTGCATCTTGGACTCGGTGCGTGTTTTGCTTTGCAGCACTTTTGTGTCAAAGATGCTGAAATGCCGCTTGCCGGTGGCGTCATCCAGTTGCAGGTTGGGTGGTGGTGCAGTGGGTGCAGTGGGTGGTGCACCATCCAGTGTTGCCTGCTCGTATAACGAATTCGAGGCGGACGTTTGCGAGGTTTCACTGTACGTATGCAAGCTGGCAGCACAATTGCCACTTGCCACCTGCTGCTGCTGATGATGCTGTGTGGCAAGTGGCATTTTGTTGATGGTGGTGCAACCAACACTATTTGCTCCGTTGCTCGTGACACGACGATGTAGCACATCAATAATCGATTTGGGTGTCAGCTTTTGTTGCAACTGTTGCTGTTGTTGCTGCTGTTGTTGTTGCAACTTCAACTGCTGTTGTTGCAGTTGCTGCAACTTGGCACGTGGCTTGCGTCCACGTGTTGGCTTAAAGCAGGCCAATTCCTGACTGCGATCACGACCACGCTCCAGATCTGGCAACGAAGCTGCCACATGTGGCAACTTGTTCAGTTTATTGATGGAAATCAAACGTTGCGGAATTTTCAAGGCCAATTTATAGCGATATTCCTCCAAAAACAATTGTTGCTGTGGCGTTGGATTCGCCTTGTTGTTGTTGTTGTTGCTGGCTTTGGTTTTGGCCTTAAGCTTGCGTCCATTGAGCTGGCCCAGATCCACGCCGCCCGCCGCACGTTTGTTTCTCAGCCTGGTCATCATCATTTCCTTCTTGTTGCCATCGGGCACAAGTTTTCGCACATACTTTCGCTTGATTTTCGTCGTGGAATTCCGAATGATTTTGTCATTGCGCAGCACTTTGCTATTGGCCAGTTGCAGTTCCAATTCCTTTTTGCGCTTCGAACGCGTCATGGTGTTCAGTGCGATGCGTTGTTGTTGTTTTGTTTTCAGCTGCGGTTTTGTTGTCGTCGTCGTCGTGTTTTTTGGTTTGCGTTTGGAGTCCTTCTCTTCCTCCTCTTCATCTTCATCTGCATCTGCATCGTCTTCTTCTTCTTCCTCCTCTTCTTCTTCTTCTTCATCTTCTTCATCTTCCTCCTCTTCTTCTTCTTCTTCATCTTCCTCCTCTTTCTTCTTCGGCTGCTCCTCAGTCTCTTGCTTTTGTTCCATCTCATTGCTGCTAGTTTCCTGACTGCTTTGCTCCTTTACCTTTTCATGCTGCTTTTTCTGCTGCTTTTCATGCTGTTTTTCAGCACTCTTACGCTTCGCATATTGCACTTTGTTCGCTTTCTTGCCTCCTTTTCCTCTCTCACTCGAGCTATTGCCATCCTCCTCCTGTTCCTGTTCTTCTTCATCGCTACTCTGTGATTTCTGTTGTTGCTTCTGCTGCTGCTGTTGCTTCAATTGCTTCTCCTTTTCCTCCGCTCGACGTGTCTTACTTTTTCGCATCATCAGCGGCTTCTTCTGTCTCTCGGTCTTTCTTTTGTGCAGCTCGGTGGTGTCGCTTTCCGAGCTGCTGCTTTGACCCGCCGTAGGCGCCAATCGAGCCGCAATTCTCTGCTCCTGCACCAAACGCTTCTTCTCACGCTCCACTTTGCTGAGCTTCTTCTGTGCACCACCAGCACCAGCAGCACCGCTCAAAGCAATCCCATTGGTGGTCGCCGTATTGTTCGTCTGTTGCGTTGTGGTTGTTGTTGTTGTGGTTGACTCCACATCTGCCACAGTGGGTTGTCTTTTCAGAATACGCGCCACCGGCAAATCATCTTCACTGAGTTCCAGCTTTATTGCTGTCGTCGTCGCCTTCACGGGCAACACTTTGCTCAGCAATTGCTCGACCAGATTGTTGCAAGTGCTGCTCCAGTCCAAAAAGCTCGCCGTGTGCACATCTTCCGGCGTGGGCGTGGTCGTGGGCGTTGGCGCCGGTTCCAGTTTGATTTGTATGTGATTTGTCAGCTGAGCGGCTGTGGAATTGGCAGGAGTTGCAGCTGAAATCGCTGTGGAATTGGCAGGTGTTGCTACTGCTGCTGCTGTGTGGATTTCTGCTGCCGTGGTGCTGCTGGTGGTGGAACTGGCCGCTGCCAGCACGGGTGGTGTAAACGTAAAGCCCTTCAGTTCCGCTTTCGTTCTGATCCTGGGCTCCACTTTGGGCAGCAACAACTCCGCACTTTTGTGGTGGTGCTGCGGTGGTGCACACACAATGATGGACGATGTCTCCAAGCGTTTGGCGGCCAGCGCCTGTTCATTGATGGCTATCACGGGCACGGGCACCGTTTGAGGTGGTGCTGCTGGTGCTGGTAGTGTTGGTGGTGTTGGTAGTGGTGCCTCCAGTCTGGAGATTTTTGCTGCTGCTGCTGCCGCCGCCGCTGCTGCCGTCGCTTGATTGTATTCCTGCAAATGACGTTTGCGTCCAAGATAATTGGGATTGCTGCTGTTGTGGGTGGTGCTGGTGGTGCTTGGCAGCACTTTGATGCTCGTCTCGGGCGGCAGTTGTGTGCGCTTGGCAAAGGGATTCGTTTCCAGCACGCTGGGTCGCAGCTGCTGTGCCGCCTTTATCAGCAGGGGCGTGGCAGCTGCTACAGGTGGTGGCAGTGGCAGTGGTGCTGCTGCTGCTGCTGTTGGTGGTGGTGCTGCTGCTGCCGCTGGCGCCTGACGTATCACCGCCGTGGCTGCAGCTGTGGCAACTCCAGCTCCCCCACCCCTCGCAAAATGAGGCGTAATATCGAAGCGTGGCAACCCTAGACCCGTCATGGGACTTGGCAACGTCTTGGCTTCCTCGAGTTTTCTTAGATATTTATATTCCGTCGAGTCGGCGGTTTGTTTCACTGTGCGCATGGACAGATCCAGCGGCGAGTGGGCGGCAGGTGGTGCAGCCACGGGTGGTGCGGGCAGTGGCGCTGGCAGAGCAGCTGTAATTGGAGCAGGAGGCGGATTAGGGTTAGGATTGGGAGGCGGAGCAACTGGCATTCGATTGCCTGGTGTCTCCATGTTAAGCGTCTTTTTGATTATCTTCAGGTTCAACTCCTCCTCACTCGTCGTGTTCCGCTTCAGCATATCATTGATCAACGCCCTATAATTGGGTTTCGCTGTGGGCGTGGCCTTCTTGGGCACCACAGTCTGTGGTGCCTGTGGTGGCATTGTGGTTTTGCCCACCACCACCGGCTGACAACATATGTCCGGTCCATGTGGATACACCTGCAGTGTGGAGTAGTTGGAGCCAACACTCGTTGCACCACCAGCTCCAGCTGCACCACTCGGTGGTGGCGTGTGGTTGTATGGTGTGGGCGAAGCCACCTGCGCCGCTGCGGGTGAAGGCGTTCCATGGTGATAGTACTGCGCATAGCTGGCGGTGGTGCGTTGCTGTTGTTGCTGTTGTGGTGGTGTTGTTGTTGTTGGTGGTGGTGCCACAGCTGTTGTATGTTGCTGCAACAGTTTGCCGTATTTGGTGGGATAACCATGTGGTGCAACAGGTGAAGGATCACGCGAACTGACTGCCATCTCTTTATCAGCAGGTGGTGGTGGTGGTGGTGGTGGTGCAGCGGTTGCATTATAGGGATTCTGATAGAGCGAGGCACGCGTCAAGATCGGTGGCTCCGATTCCAATTTGCCATAGCCTGCTTGCTTGCTGTAGTAGTTGCCACTGGCGGCGGTGGTGACGCCACGTCCATAGCTGCCACCTGCACCACTGGAGCTCCGTCTGTACTCGAGACTCGGAGCTGGCGCCGATTCTCGCACATATTTCTCAATAGCATTGTGCACGGTATTTTGAAAATTCATTGGCATGTACAGACTCTGATGCTGTTGTTGTTGCTGTGGTGCAGGTGGTGGTGGTGCTGGGGCTGCTGCACCACGCTGCTCAGTGGGTGGCTCGTAGTGCTGGGGACACTTGCGGGCATAGTTGGGACTCGGCTGTTGGTCGGTGGTGCCCAGGAGCGCATTGCTCGGATTGACCACATGATCCATCAGCTCGTAGCGCGTGGCAGTTGCAGTTGCCGTGGGTGGTGCATAGCTCAACACCTTGGCGTACTTCAAGTTCTCCTCGTAGTAGCGTTGATTGCTGCCACTTGCTGCACCACTGCTGCTTATTGCACTTGGACGTGTTGCTGCTGTTGTTGGTGGTGCCTTGTTGTAGCTGTAACGCGGCTGCTGCTGCAGCATGTGGTGCGTGGGTGGTTGCGGTGGCGCTGGTTGTGGCAGCTCCTCCGGCTGTGGCTGCCAGTAGCTGGTGCTACTGTACATGGCGCTGCTGTGGTGCCTTGGCACTGACGCACCACCTGCACCACTGGCCGGCGTCGTCTTGTACTGCCAGCTGGTGGCATGTGGCAGAGGCAGTGGCTCGGCGGTTGACTTTTTGCCCACAATCAGCTCGCGATTGGAGGTGTAATATTGCATATGGGGATCGACGCCTGCACCACCAGCACCACCTGTCGCAGCAACTGTCGGTGGCATTACAGATGCTGCTGCTGCACCACCGCGGGGTCCCAGCATATAAGCGGGATGCGTTTGGTGGTAGCTGCTACTATTGGTGGTGCCAGTGGTGCCAACGCTGCTGACCAGCGATTGTTGGTGTTGCAGCTGTTGTTGCTGCTGGTGGTGTTGGAGGTGATGATGTTGTTGTTGTTGTTGCTGCTGGTGGTGCAAATGCGAATGCGTTGGCAGGTGGTGGTGTTGTTGTTGTTGCTGCAGTGGTGCACCTCCTGTGACCTGTTGTTGTGGTGCTGCTGATGATGTTGCTGTTGGCGGTGGTGCTGGTGGTTGCTGGAGATGCTGCAGGTGGTGATGTACGGCTTGCTGTGGATGCACATGTCCATGTGGATTCTGTGGATTTTGTGGATGTTGTTGTTGTAGCTGTTGCAGTTGGTGGTGCGATTGTGGATGATGATGCGTTTGATATTCGTGATGTCTGTTTGGTTCCATTTTGCCTGAAAATAGAAAGCCGAAAAGCAAAATAATTAGAAAATAGTTGTGAGAGAGAAAGATCACATATTTATTGGATGGACAAGATATATTTGGAAGTCTTAATGTCTGGAATATAAAGGTATAGATCAGCTGTGTGCACGAAATCTGAATTCGGGAGCACTACAACTAAAACTACAACAACAATAACCCTATTAGAGTCTACCTACTTGCTCGCGAGTCTTTTGTGCGACTTCACGGCGCCGAATAGGCAGAAATAAAGTTGGGAGCAGACGCTAGCTCCCGGAGCCCATGCGTGCCCACCGCTGGTATGAATAAATAAAAATAAAAAAATTAAATTAATTTCCGTTGAAATCCATTTAACAATTGAAATTTTAAATAGATTTGATGCATGAGAAAAGAGAGTTTTTAATAAATTCTCAAATCACGTTTTATTCCAGTTTGCATAATATCTAGGGAATTACCCAAATCATTCAAATCTCAAAATAAAACTAGCATAAACTTATTATAATGAATAATCTTCATAGCTTAATGCAAATTTGCGCTATTTAAAATCTACTCAGATACGTAAAAAACAAGTTTTCTAACTGTAAGCAAAAGTATGACTATAATTAAAAACAGTTAGCACATTATATAACATGAACAAATAATTTTAATAACGTCGAAAGTATTATATTATTATTAAGTATTGATTTGATTATTTGATATTCATTTTATATTTACAGCTATGTATACTTAAAATTAAACGATATTGTGATTAAATTAACAAAGAGCAGGAAAAATAATTTCTCCTAATTACTTTCAGCGGTTGAATGTCTTTCTAAAAAGACTGCAACGAAAATAAAAAGTGAGTTGTATAAGAAAGATGCCAACAAAAGTTTAATTTCCCTGAAACTTCTAATTAAAACACATAATTGCGTCATTTACAAAGGGATTCAGTAAAATATATATAAATGTACATATGTATGTCCATACATTAAGGAACCCCTATAAAAGGTAGCTGCCATACAAATATGATTAACAATTTTTCCATTGAAACCAGCAGAAAGTAGAAATATTTCATTTAAATGGAAATTGTCCCACGACTTGATAAGGGAATATAAGTTGTCCAAATGCTCGACTCGTGTTCGGTTTGGGATTACAAACGTTAAAAGAAGGCTAAGAGATAAGCCCAAATACGATCCACTTCAATTCTAGGGCATTGCGAGTTCCATAATGCTTAACAGGTAAAAGAAAAATGGGAACAGCGCCTCCCTCATATTCCCCTTGAATAAGAAACTCACGTGTCGCTGATAAAACTATCAAAAATGTAAACAAAACTTGAAAAGAATACACACACACATACTCACATACACACACGCACGACCTAGCAATCATTTCGCAATATAAACAATGATAAATAAATAAAGAATAGAATGAAATAAAATGTAAGTAAAAACACAAATCTAAAACTATTTCTGTTGAAATTTTCAATTTGCCATTTTGTTTATATTTATACATTTTTAATGATTTGTTATACACATGTATATATACACAAAATTCTTCCCTGTGATGTGTTTGTTGTTATTTGTCATTTTATTTATGCCAACTATTTTTAACATTTCGATTTGTTGTTGTTTTTTGCTTTTGTGGGCGTGTTCGACATGGTTAATTGCCATTTGTTTATATATGCGAGTTGAAAAGTTGACGTTTCAATTTATTGTTGCAATCTATCAATATTATTTAATAAAAATCAAGAAACAATAATATTGTGAAGGTTTCCTGATGCTTATCTCTGTTAATTTTGTTAATTAATTTTTGTTAGTTAATTTTTATTGGAATTTAAAAAAATAAAATGAAACAAAAAATAGTGCCTAATTCTGTTTCAATATTGTTCGAGATTGTTTTTAGTTTATAATTATTTAAAAATATTGAAAAAATATTAAATAAATAAATTAAATGATATTATAAATATTTCTACATCCCTTCTAGTTTAGATTTTAAAGATGTTTAAACTTTTTTAAAGGTGCTGGTAGAACTAAGCTGTGAGCCACTGTAGATTCTTTAATATTCCTCAACTACACTAATGTATTTATTTCATTATTTAAATATTATCTACAGGTTTTTATTTTGATTGTTGAAGTGTATCTATAAATAAATCTATGCAAATTTATATTTATTAGCATTAAATTTGAGAATGCCGTTAACTAGCTAAAGAATAATATATTTTTTAGTTACTTGTTTCTTTTTAAAGATTTTTTCTACTCACTCAGCTAAAATATAAAATACGTGTTTTTATGTTGTTCGTAGACATTTCAATTGACTTTTAGTGCAAACAAAAATCAATTGTATTCGATTTATAATCAAACAGAATAAGGTAAACGAAACAGCAATGAAAAGAAACTGTAGAAGAACAAGAACAAGAATAAAATTCGTTGGCCCCAAAAACAAAACTCAAAGCGCAGCAGTCAAAGAAGAAGAAGAAACAGCAGCAGCAGACGCAGCAGCGGTGGCTGTGGTGGGCCGTAGATTGTAGAGGTCAAGGCTAAATATATTTATGTGTGTATGTATGTATGTACACGTGCAAGTATGAATGTGTGCATATGACTGTAGATGTGTGTGTGTGATACGAATTGCCGCTAGCAAAAGTGCAAATAAATTGTGACGCATTTTTAGTTTGTTATTGCAAATGATATAAAAGCATTTATAAACATATGTACAACTGTATGCATACACTACACACACACACACTGGTAATTAGAGTTGGGCATTTTAGTTCAATTTGCTGAATAAGTTCAATCGTTCATTTTTCGGTCGTGAACTAAATCAGTCATTTAGTTCAGTTATTCAGTTGGTCATGAACTATGAACGATGAAAGATTTCTATTCAGTTGGTCATGAACTATGAACTAGATGGTTGCTATTCAGTTGGTCATGAACTATGAACGATATGGTTTCTATTCAGTTGGTCATGAACGATGAAAGATGAATAGGTAATTTTGATCAGTTGGTCAGTTGTTTATGAAAGATAAACGATGTGAATAGGCTACAACTGTTTCTTTTTAGTGGAATGTGAAATGTGTTTTAAGTTATAAGAAAAGACGACAACTGCCAAATATATATTCAGGATTATTTTTTAATATTTTGGGTTATACCTTAACCTTGGCTTATTGAAAATGAGCAAAATGAGGAAATTGTTTTTTTTTTTGGGCTTAAATAACCCTTCACACTGTACGAAACTTAAAAATATATGAAATTAAAGCATTGTTACATGTGCAATTTTTTTTTAAAAATTCAGACCAGCTGCAAAATGATCGGTTTAGTTCATGATTGACTGAATAAGTTCATTCGTTCATCTTAATGACCCGTTCATTTGAACTTTTTCAGAACGAAACGACACAACTCTACTGGTAATGTGTGAAAGACGCGACGCGACGGGCAACGACGTCGTGAAGTGCAAACGAAACGAAGTGAAATGGAACGAAACGATACGAAGCCGCACAACAACAACAACACACAAAGCAACGTAAGAGCACAACGAACTTTTGCGAAATGTGAAATTATAAAACAAAAGCAGCAATAACAACAACAACCAAAAACAACTAAATTAAAATGCTAAATAAACGCTATAAAAATATATAAAAAATAATTTAACAAGCGCCAATCACTGCCAACAAACTATCTGTTTGTTGTCTTTGTCATTTGTTTGTTTTCTTTTTCCTTTTGCTTTTATTTTTTATAAACTTCAACTGGAATTCCAACTGGAAATCACGAAGGCCAATTGGAATCGCTGCATATGTTTTATGCAGTTGCCCCAGCCGTAAAAGTAAAACCATTTGTAAATGAATAAAACAAAATTCAAATTCAATTACGTCGCACATAAAAGTGAAATTTTCCATTTAATCAAATGCACAACGCTAATGAAACTGCAATGACCTTGAAAAAATAAAAATACAAACTGTTCCCACGATAAGTTAAACAACGATCTTAGGTAGTGACAAAAGATTATAGTTATTGTTTATCGATTTATCGATGATTCTGATCACGAAATTCTTCCAGTCTATATATTTCGGCTGTCTGTATATAAAAAAGTACTTTGAATTTCTTCGATTTTTCTAGAATATTTAATTTAATATTGTTTTAAAGTAAAATTTCTTTAATTTTCTTAATTATCTAAGTTCCAAAACGTGAATTTCTCATTGTTTGGTTTTCGAATCGTTATACCAAAAAATCAATATTAAAAAACTTTTATTATCAGATTCATGACCTATTCACTAGCCTTATCTTCGATTATTTATGAAGTATATTTGTTAAACAATATGCATTTGTATTCTAAAAAGAAATACCTATATTTCTTATGAAATTTTGTTGAACTTATTATTCATGACCAGGAAGAAAACAATCGAAGGCTATAATTCATTTAATAAATTGATGGGGAAGACCAAAGAAAGAAGCACAAAAAAAGGTTATTCCTTTGTTCAAATCTGGAAATAAAATGTTCGAATTAACAGCAATGTATTTTAAATAAACATGTGGGCAGAAAGAAACGAAAAGAAATAAAATCTAAAATTTTAAAAGTGTTACTAATTGAATTATTGATTGCCTTTTGAAAGTGAAAGCTAATTATAAATAGGCAGTGCCTTATCAAGATATGTATGTATGTGAGCCAAATGTAATACGTACTTTCAACTCATAACTGGAGCATTACACGAGTATGGGAACAATAAGAACTTATGTACAAGTTGACTAAGACAACAATTGATAATATTATTTACTTACAATTGATAAAAAAAAAACTGCCAAGGATAGTTCTTATCAATTTTTTGTTCGATTAGTGACACTTTAATAGAATATAAACAAAAGATAAAGTATTTTGATGAAAATATCAGCTGAAACTACGTTCATTAGTTATGCTAAAATTTATCATAATGATTGGAAGTATAAATAATATAATTATGAAGATTATTTTAAAAGAAATTGTTAAACTTGCAGTTCATTAGCTATGCCGAACCGATAACTTTGCATTAGCTTTGATAATCCGCCCGATAAGTTTCCTATCGGTATCAGTGAAACTTAGTTGGGATAATCTTGGTCCTTTTCTGCCACTTGGTTGGCTCAATGAAAACCTTGGATGACGGAATGTTCTACACTAGGGCCTAAATTTATAATTTCAACAATATTCCGCTAAGTTAAACCTTATTTTAATCTCGTTAGGACCTTTTTCTACTATTTGATATTTGTACCAGGGCTCATTTTGGAATTCACCTCAAAACTAAAATTTTAAACGTGAATTAACCCATTAAAAGTAAAATAATATTAGCTAATGATGTGTCCTTAAGGATAGAAGAAGAAGCTGCGACATTATAATCACAATTACAGATTTAGAGTTACTCCAAGTGCCTGCACGAAATAAGCTGTGACATGAAAATAGTCAAATGTTTTAATTTTTCTTAGTTTTAAGGGCTATTTAAAGAAATAAAATAACAATTAATTATCTTAGCTAATCTAGACAGTCCGCTGAAAAGAACTGCATTTAAATTTTGTTGATATCTTTAAAAGTTTCGGAGTTATTCGATATTGAAATTTGTCCCTACCCTTGCACGAAATAAGCTGTGAGCTACTGTATATGCCCCATTACAATGTATATTTTCAATTCACATACATTTATAGTAAAAACTTGCATGTGTATCTGTACACATGTGTAAACATACATATTTACATTTATAAATAGACCTCCAAAAGAAAATGCTTGCAAATTGTTTGATAAAAGTTTATTTTTTAAAGCCCAAGCCACAACAACAACAACAGCAACAACATAAAGGCAAACAGCGAACTTTTGTAATGCCGAGCACAACAACGAAGTCGTGTAAAGCGCCGAACCAATAACGAGGAGGCTAAACGATCGGCAGCCGAAGCTACATTTGTTTTTGTTATTTATTCGCCTTTGGGGGCCAACGGCACATGAACGGAACAAAACGAATCGTTAGCGCAGTCAACGTCGCGTCGACGTCAACTTCGGCGTCGGCGTCGCAGCAGTAGCTGTAGAATTTATGTCGCCGCCGTCGTCGCTGAGGCGCGCAATGTTGTAATACACAAAGTTGTCGGTCGGTCGCGAGTTGGAGAGACGGAGACGTCCAGATGTGGACTGTGAATGCTCTTGCTCTCTTTCTCTCACTCAGTTTTTCTGCCTGTCTCATTTAGCTTCTTAGCACTGCACTGCTCTGCATACTCTTACTTATTTAAAATTCGCATAAGCTTAAGATATTAAATTATCGATAAGAGCTGCTATCGATAGCAATCGCATCTCTGTATTTCCGCCTGTAAATATTAATCTGATCAAAAAGCGTATTATAATAAAAATTGGACTATTTCGATTGAAGTAAATTATCAGTTAACGAACACTAAAGTCTTATCAGAAGGGCAGCTGAAAGTTAATGGAAAATGGAATGATTTGATCCGTTAAACTGGAAAGAGTATTGAGTCTGAGGTTTCTCTTTACTCGTTTTTGTTGTTTGCATAAAGCGTGTAAAGATGATGACAAAATCAAATAGCTGCAACAAAAACAGCAACCAGAACGGGGCAATTTAAGATAACAATGTCAACGACTGTTGTTGTGTCGCCCCCTCCCCGCATGTCCATCATTAGCGCACGGCTGCGACGCCGACGCCGACGCCGACAGCGGCAGCGACGCAACGTGCACACACGTTTTGATTTCGTTCAATACGCAAGAATGAGAGATAGAGTGGGAGAGGGAGAGAAACAGAGAGAGAGCGCGATCAACAATACGAATAGCAAAAAAATTTGTCGTTTGTTTTTGTTGTTGTTAATTTTATTTCAATTTATTACTTTTGTTGTTGTTGGCTTTTCATGCAAACTTTTCTGGCATTTTGCTTTAAAGTAATTTGTCATAAAATGATTTAATTGCTGAAATTGTGAGTTGTGAAATTGTGTAGAAAGGGATGACAAGCGAAAGATACAAAGCTAATGCGGAGTGTGCAAAAAGAGATATGACAACAAAAGATGTCCAAACAAATTGTGAAACTAATCAATAAAAAATAAAAAAAAAGGCAAACTGATTATGAGATATGCATAAAGAATAGCTTACAAATTGGAAAAGAAAGATAAAGTGAAGGTAGTTGAAGACGAAGAAGAATAAACATTTTGAACAAAAGAAGAGAAAGTAAGAGAACGGTAGTTTTTGTGTTACTTTCTTTAAATATGCAAAAAACAAAATAAGATTATAACAGAATCTTGAGATAAGGTTACTTCTGGATTGACATCGAATGAATTTAAAATAAATTATAATATCAATATAATAAATAATTTTATTTTTATTTGTTTATTTTATTTTATTTTGTCAATAAATTGCGACAGCTTTAAAACCAAGAGTTTATTAAAATAAATCGAATGTCAATATAATAAATGGAAGTATTATCGACTCTACCGCTTATTATCCAATTTCTACAATGTAACGTTATAAATAAACCATGAAGTATTAAATAATATTGTTGTAAACAAAACATTTTTGCGCATTGTCTCGCTTAATATTTCACACTTCCCCCACAACACAGAATGTTATTATATTAACATAGTGTAATTATATCCAAAGTCCGTAACAACAAATTTGTTACAACATTTAGCAACAACACAATAAATGTGACACAAATTCCATTTGCATTAACCATTCACTCCACTTTTCCACATTATTATTTTTAAGTATATGTCCCGTATTTTCTTCTGCCCTGTATTATAAACATACTGATTTTTCCGTTCTACTTTAAACGACAACAACGACGGCTAATCATGGAAAATGATGAATCTGTTGATACACATTCTATAGAAATGAAGAAGCTAAATGATCTGATGAGAATTTATTCTTGTGGAACGTTGCAGGCTCAGAGTATGACCAGAGACTAGCATGGAGAATTATAATATTGTGGGCGTTACTTAGACAAATTACTCGTACAATAGAAACTTTTTAGATTGGAAATAAGATACATATTTCAGGCAGTTTGAGATTTGAAGACGAAGAAATGAAAAGAAAGCTTAGACTAGATAATATAAAAAAATTAAGTATTGTGTAAAAGCTTAAATAATATTAAACCAATTTAAGTAAATAAGCTCATAAAAATAGACAGTATAATTTTACAAAGATACAAATTAAAATAAAGTTAATATATATTTTGGTTTTCTTTGAAGTTTCAGTTATTTAATTATTTAATTAAGCCAAAAAGCACATTCATGCCAAGGGTTCATTGCCATTTTGGCAGCACAACATGCGATCTGAAAGTTGAGCTTTATTTCATTTTCAGAGTTCTTTTCCCTCCTCCACCCGTTCCTGTAGGTACAGGTAACAGGTGTTTAAATTTTGTCTGCAATTTGATGACAAATTTAAATGGTTTTTCCATTTTTGTTTTTAATTTTATTTTTGAATTGAATTTCACTACTTCAAAATCGACGAATGATTCATTGAGAATGTACAGACGTGTGCGAAATAATAAGAACAGCATATGTGAACAATTAATTTGGTAAAAAAAAAGTGTTAAGAAAACATAATTATATTAAACCCTTATATAATTTAAATAGTACACACTTTAAGCTATGTATATCCAAATAGAATTCAAATTCTGCTGTGTCCATGTCTTTTATAATGGCAATTTTGTTGGGTTAAGTCGAAATTCAGGGGTGCGAAATAATAAGAACAAAGTAAGAAAATAACGGATTGTCGTTTTCTACATAAGTTTTAACAATTTCTAAGTATACACTTAGTTGCCTACATTTAGCATAAGTGGGATCCACCCCTTTTCCGGATCATTTAGACACATCCGGACTTTATAGAAGCTATGAGATCGCGGCATCTGGAGATAGGAGTATTCTTTCAAGTATTTTCTTCTTCTTGCCACAATTGTCCAACATTTTTTGTCCATAACATCTCTCACTTCTATCGTTATATTATTTATTGATGATCCACTGGGTTATGGCTCGGCGAAAGAGTCAATCCCTCCATAACATCAACACTGTGGGATCCTAAGCACTATTTCGCTTGACTTGTGATGATATTTGGATCACTTAAGTCTGGATAAATCTAACGTGGAGCATCTTATTTTAAGCATAACACTTGCCACTATTATTCTATATTAGAAGTTGAGATCCATGATACCCACAATTCTAGTAATAAGATCATCCGCAAAAAAAACCCCATGGGACATAAAAATTCTCGACATCCGAAAAATTATGAATTGATCCTGACACCATTTGTTATGATCAGTTGAGCCAAATGTGGTAAAGTTCGCTTAAGATAATAAACAACAGTAGGTTAACAGCTCTCAATAGCAGAAATTATGATGATTATGATATTATGATTATGGTGGTCTGAGACCGATGCTATAGAGAATTGTGGGTTTTTTTGAGGATGATCTTATTACTAGAATACTTAGAAATTGTTAAAACTTATGTAGAAAACGACAATCCGTTATTTTCTTACTCTGTTCTTATTATTTCGCACCCCTGAATTTCGACTTAACCCAACAAAATTGCCATTATAAAAGACATGGACACAGCAGAATTTGAATTCTATTTGGATATACATAGCTTAAAGTGTGTACTATTTAAATTATATAAGGGTTTAATATAATTATGTTTTCTTAACACTTTTTTTTTACCAAATTAATTGTTCACATATGCTGTTCTTATTATTTCGCACACGTCTGTATATAAATATTATGATATATACGCGTTGAATTGAAAACCAAAGTTCTTTTCTGTCAAGTCAGCTACAGAGTTCATAATTGAAGGGTGTATAAACTACACACACATACACACACACTGTGTGTGTAATACTCTAAAAATAAACGTTGGTAAATAAAAGTTACAAAAAGGCTAAAACGGGCCAAGACAAATGTGTGTATGTGTGGGTAAAAAGTAAATTTGAAATCATTGTTCGTGTGAAAACCTTTTTATTATGAACTGCCAACGACAGTTGAAATGAGGTAGCAAAATTACCATGTTAAAGAAGGCAAAGTCATTTCTAATGGGGAATGTTGTTAGCCTATTACTGAAGGTCAGAAGGGTATTAAATATGGTAATCATATTTTAACGAATTCAAGTAATTATCAACTTTGCTATCAAATACAGCAACTATTTTTTTCTTGGGTTTTTCCTTAAATTGTGTCTAAAAACTAAAACATTTTCAATTGAGGAACTTTCTATATAATTATGAAATATTTATAAAGTGCTTACATTCAAATTGATTAAAAATTACATTAACTTCTTAATTGCTCGTTTTCCTTAATTATTGTTTATTGCAACTTCATTATAACAGGCATATTAAAAGTTATAGTTAAGTAAAATTTGTTAGTGTCAAATTTAAGCAACGTTTCCTAATAAAGTATACGATCTTTATACTCAAAAATTCAGTTTTCCATAGTTTAATACCCACTTTTGTTTTAATTTTCATAAAACCACAAATGAATGTATATCTTTTGACCCAAAATTGAAAAAAAACAGCCAGGAAAGACAGCTCAAGCGAAAGATTAAACAATCACATTTAAATTGATTGAAAATTAAGCTTTAATACTATAAAATTAAATGAAATTCGTGCTTGAAAGTCAGCCAAGAAAAAACACCGCTTGCCAGAGTTAAGGCAGCATAACAACCCTTTTTTTTTATTTATTATAGCAGTTGATTGTGGTCTCTCAACAGGTATTTCCACCCTAAATTGCACTATAAATGAACTTAACCTGCATACACATACATACATTCATACATACATGTCTTGTGTATGTATCTATGTGTATAAACGTTAAAGTTTGTTGCCAACTCATGATATAGGCAAACAGTTCTTCAGTTCTATTTTGTTTCGAAATAAACCGGTTGCCGGAACGTTGCTGCTGCTTTAGAGCGCTTTAACAAGGCAACAACAACAATATCAACAACAACAACAACAATGCTAAAGAAACCGTTTAAGCGCACACAATAGCTATACAGATACAGATACAGCTATAGATACACATACAGATGCAGATACAGCTACAGATACAGATGCAGATACATGTGTATAAGTATAACTAAAAAAAAAGAAAAGAAAACCTCACTAATTATCAACCTCAACGAATCGCGCACAGCTGTACAACAAATCTAAAACAATTCTCCATTCTGAGTTCTCACTTCTCACTTTTGTGGACAGCAAACAAACAACAAATCAAACACACACATAGCACACACACACACACATTACTTGGGCAAACACTGTCAGCAGTTTCTGTTATTGTTTTTTGTTATCAGCTCTTTAAAGTGTTGGCTGATTTCAAATTACAGATTAAAAAAAAAATAAACTACAACTAATGTGGCGTTTGCTATTTGCCTCTCTATTTACAATTTCCCTCTCTTTTACTCGCTGTTTGCATTGAGTAATTTATGAATAGTGAATAAAAGTAAAAAAGCAAATTTGATAATGTTGAAAATGTAATAGCAGTTAGCATTTGAATAAGCATACATATAATCTGGCAACGCTGTATAAGTACTCATTGAATTATGTACTCGATCCTCTGTATTTTATTTTACTCTTAATTAAACTTTTAACCGAACCACTTCGTTTCACTCTGGTTACGGGTTGCAGATATTCCCTACAATATATCTAACATTGGTTATGGGCCCAGAGTTCGTTGTTTCGGGTTTAACTTAGAAAAGACTATAAAGCGTCCACGGTAAAAGAGTCGGTTGTGCTAAATTGTAAATAGTTAATGTCGTGCGCGAATTAACGCGGAACAATTAGCCAACATGAATTTGTCAAATCAAATCGAAAAACTTGATGAGAACAATTACGGTACATGGCACATGGCCATGAAAAGTGTCCTAATAATGCAGGATTTATGGGATGTAGTTTGTGAAATCTACAATGGCAAAGATGAAGCTGCAGCCTTGAAATGGGATAAGCGTGACCAGAAGGCAATGGCTTGCATAACGCTAAATGTGAAGTCATCACAGCTAATGCACATAAAACAGTGCGGGACATCGAAAGCTATATGGACTAAGTTAAAGGAGCTACACATGCCAGTTGGACCGATCCAAAAGGTTCAACTATATCAGAAGCTGATCCGTCTCAATATGCAGCAGGGAGATGATGTTGTCGCCTACGTGAATTCTTTTGTTGAAACAATTGAAAAGTTGGCAGAATTGGATATAAAACTTAACGACGAGCTTAAGGTCATCATGCTATTGAGCAGTTTACCCGATACATGGGAAAATTTTGTAGTCGCCATTGAGACACGTGACGCGCTACCAAAATTTGAAGTTGTCAAAGTTAAAATGCTAGAAGAAGGCACAAGAAAACAAGACAAAGCAGAACGTGAAAACTATTCGGCAACGCAAGCCGTGTACACACACACACAACGAAATTCGCGAGAAAACGACAAAGTCGAGAATAGAGGCGCAAAGAACGATGTAAGCAAAGGCGCCAGACAAGAATTCAAGGGCAAATGTTTCAACTGCGAAAAAGTTGGACATCGAGCAAGCGAATGCAGATCAAAGAAGAAGGGTGACAAAACTAAAAAACAAGGAGAACAAGCAAGCAGTTTAATGCACTGCTTCGTCGGAGAGCAACAAAAGAGCGTTTGGTGCATAGACAGCGGCGCAACATCTCACATGTGTTGCGATCGCAACATGTTCCTAAACTATGTTGAGAAAGAAACATCGATAATGTTGGCTACAAATAAATACGTTTCATCACCCGGAGCTGGAAATGTTAAAATCCAAGGGGAAAACATGATAATAAATTTAAAAAATGTATTATATGTCCCACAATTGCACATGAATTTTTTCTCAGTGAGCGCAGCAGCTAAATTCGAGAATTCCACTACATTTATTGGAAAAGTGGCGCTGATTAAAACAAAGCAAGGTGAATTGATGATAAAAGCCAGGCAAGAGAACAACTTGTACGTGTATACAAAATGCTCAGAAAAAAGCGCAGCTCATATGTTGAACACGATTTCGCCGGCTGTGAAGTGGCACGACAGATTTGGCCACCTAAATTTCCAAGACTTAAAACAGCTCAACGATAAGCTGGTTCATGGCATGAACATTGATAGCATTCAGTTGGATATTAATTGTGACACTTGTAATCGAGCAAAATTATGTGCATTGCCGTTTACACAGAAGTTGAATCGCACCACTAAGGAAGTGCTTGAGTTGGTGCATACGGATGTATGTGGGCCAATGAATGTAAAGTCGATCGGTGGTAATCGATATTTTGTTACATTTATCGACGATTACTCACGCAAGATATTTGTTTACATTATGCATGCAAAGAGCCAAGTTTTTGAAAAGTTCAAAATGTTCAAAAGTTTTGTAGAATGCCAAACGGGCAACAAAATAAAGGCTGTGCGCAGCGACAATGGCACAGAGTATGTGAATAAGGAATTTACGGAATACTTAAACGAATGCGGCATACAAAGGCAATTGACGGTTCCTTACACACCTCAACAAAACGGTGTAGCAGAACGCGCCAATCGAACAATTGTAGAGATGGCAAAGAGTCTACTTATTCACGCAAAGCTTGAGGAGTTCTTGTGGGCAGAGGCTGTTACCACGGCGGTTTACTTGCGCAACAGATGTCCCACAAAGGCATTAAACGGAGGCACACCATTCGAAGCATGGAAGGGACGCAAGCCTTCAGTGAAACACTTGCGAGTGTTTGGATCTCGCGCATTTGCATTGGATAAAACCAAACGAAGCAAATTTCAGGCAAAGAGCAAAGAATATGTTTTTGTTGGCTACTCGTATACAGCAAAAGCTTACCGCCTGTACGATCGAGCAAAGCGAACAGTAATTGAAAGGCGTGATGTAAAATTTGTAGAAGGTGAGTTTGACACAAAAACAACAGAAAAATGCAGTATCTCAGATCGCAATGACGACTTTCTGACAAACATGCTCCGCCTTGAGTCAATTGACGTTCCGAATGAAGAGCCAGAAGCACCTTCAACAGCTGATGCTGATGAGCATAGCAGTGACTCCGGCGAAGTGGAGGAGGAGTTTGTCAGCGCAAGTGATTCAGAACAAAATCATGAAGACGATGGCAACAACAACGTTAGTGGTCAAACGGAGCCACCACAAGAAGATGCAGTGCAGCGTGGGCGCGGCAGGCCCAGAATCGTTCGCAGTGGCCAGCCAGGACGACCCAAAAAGCAATACCAGGCCGTGCTCAATGGTCTATTCAACCAGGTGGATGACATTGACACTCCGCAGTCAGTCGCCGAGGCATTGCAAGGCCATCACGCAGAAGATTGGCAAGAATCTATGCAAACAGAGTACAACGCTTTACAAGAGAATGACACGTGGTCATTGTGTGAACTCCCTCCAGGACAAAAGGCAATTGGTTCGAAATGGGTTTTTCGAATCAAGAGAAACAAAGATGGCCAGATCGATAAGTTCAAATCGCGATTGGTCGCTCAAGGTTGTGGACAACAATTTGGCATAAATTATTGGGAAACGTTTTCGCCAGTAATACGGTACGAGACCATACGCATGCTGTTCGCAATAGCTGTGGAAAAACAGTTGTATATGCATCAAGTCGATATATCAAATGCATATCTAAACAGTGAGCTGCACGAGACTGTTTATATGCGGCAGCCCCAGAATTTCGTTGACAAGCATCATCCACGAAAAGTTCTAAAGCTGCGCAAGGCCCTTTACGGACTGAAGCAATCCGGGCGAGTCTGGAACAAAACGCTCGACGAGGTATTGTCTTCTATGGGCTTCAAGAGATGCAAGAACGAGGCTTGTTTGTACGTCAAGCAAGATCAACAGATGTTTAGTTACATCGCAGTCTACGTCGACGATTTAATCATCGCATGTCCAAGCAAAGATGACATAGCCGTGATTAAGAAGAAGATCGCATCCAAGTTCAAGATGCATGATGGCGGCCCCCTAAACTATTTCCTAGGCATGGAAATTGAGAGAGATGGTGAACAGGGTTCCATTTCGCTATGCCAGAGGTCACACATCCAATCACTATTGGATACATATGGCATGAGCAAATGCCGTCCGGTTAGCACACCGCTAGACCCTGGATATCAAGTTGGCTGCACTGACGATGATTGTATCAAGGTAAATATAACACAATATCAGTCACTAATTGGTTCGCTTATGTATCTCGCAGTACTGAGCCGACCGGACATTTTGCACGCAGTAAGCAAGTTGTCGCAACGTAATACGAATCCCCATGCAGAGCACGAGACGGCTGCTAAACACATTCTGAGGTATCTGGCAGGTACAAAGAGTTTGTGCATCACATATCAGAAATGTGGCGAATCAGCAAAAGGCTTCGCTGATTCAGATTGGGCTAACGACAGGACGGACAGAAGATCGTACAGTGGCTACGCGTTCTTTCTAGCAGGCAGTGCTTTCTCGTGGACTTCAACAAAGCAAAGCGTCGTCGCGTTGAGCAGCACTGAGGCTGAATACATTGCTTTGTGTATGGCTGCTAAAGAAGCAGTTTACCTACGGAGACTCCTGAGGGAAATTGGCTGGTCAACTGATGCAGAGCCGCTAACTATCTATGGCGACAACATCAGCTCACAGCATATTGCGCAGAACCCAGTACATCACAAGCGCACAAAACACATTGATATTAAGTACCACTTTGTCCGCGAAAAAGTAGAATCTAATGAAATCGTATTAGAATACATAGATACAAACAGTAACGTTGCAGATGTATTAACAAAATGTTTAAGCAAACCAAAGCACGATGGCTTTGTCAAAATACTTGGAATGAAATAATCAAGTATAGAAAATTTTGAAATAGTTATGTATATGTAGCTTAAGAAGAAGTGTTGAAAATGTAATAGCAGTTAGCATTTGAATAAGCATACATATAATCTGGCAACGCTGTATAAGTACTCATTGAATTATGTACTCGATCCTCTGTATTTTATTTTACTCTTAATTAAACTTTTAACCGAACCACTTCGTTTCACTCTGGTTACGGGTTGCAGATATTCCCTACAATATATCTAACAGATAAGCAATTGGAAACTAAAACGTGACTTTGATGCTTCAGAATAAAAAAATAAATAAAAAAAAATATGAATAGATATCGAGGTGAAATTCTTGCTTAATTAGGCATGAAAGTTTTAGCGGTTGCTTCGGTAACGATAAACAATAAACAAGATTACTTTTTTTGATAGAACATTAAAAAGATACACTTTTATTATCTTTACCATATTTGTGTTATAATATTTTAGTTTAAATATCAAATCAATATTAAATTATCTGAGCAGTAGTTTCAACAATTCCTGGTTACAAAAGATTTTAAATCTCTAATTTCTTTCTTACAGTTTGGACTATATTCTAAAACTTCTTTTACAAATTACGATAACATAAAGTCAAACAAGATTACTTTTATAGATACAGCATAAAATATATGTTATTTTATTAACTTTACTATATTTGAGTTATAATTGTTTAAAAATTGTTAATT
Source organism: Drosophila subquinaria (assembly GCA_037043405.1). Lineage (NCBI taxonomy): Eukaryota > Metazoa > Arthropoda > Insecta > Diptera > Drosophilidae > Drosophila > Drosophila subquinaria. The sequence continues at coordinate 3,486 of JBAMBL010002859.1, read as the reverse complement.
GTTTATCTAAGCAGTAGTTTTAACAATTAGTTCCTTGGTTTTTGGGAACAATGGATTTAAAATCTCTAAATTTCTTGCTCACATTTTGGACTATATTCCTAAACTTCTTTTACAAATTACGATAACTTAAAGTAAAACTGTAAATCAAGCCCAATTGGAAACCACTTAAAAATGCTCAAAATGAATTGATTTACGATATTTATCTGTTCAACTTTAGTGATTTAAGAGCTCAACCCATTAAAATCGACTGAAAATTTGAAAACAACAAAGCGTAAAGGTGTTTATGTTGTTGCTATACATAAAAAGTGAGAAACTTTACTAGAAAACCAGAAACAAAGCCCAAAGTTGTGTGCAGATGCTAAGGATTTTTATTGTGCATGAATCATAAAAGATGAATCAGTTAAAATTGGAAAAAAAAAATGAGGGAAAATAAAATAAATACAGACTTTTATAGGAAGCTAATTGGAGTCCTTTTTGATTCTCGGAAACCAATATCATATGACTTGTAAGGCATTTAAAATTAAACTGGCCATTTTAATTTATTACATATTTTAATAGCATATTTATCTTATAGATGCTTTTGGTTCTTAGAACATGTTGCATATAAGAAATATTGAAATTCACTCTAATAAATCAAGGAATAGGTGAATTAATTTTGCTATCAACACAATTACTTATATTGCTTTTAACTTTTATCGTGTCAACTTTCACGGTCACATTTTGTTTTTGTATTCTCAAAATGTACTGAAATGTTGCAGCAACATGTGCTCGAGACATTGTTACAGTTGTTGAAGTCTGACTTAAAGCCGAAATGAAAAGCAGCCAAAAAAAAATATTAAGCTCAAATAACGGTAAATAAAGCCACCTGTGGCCATATACAGAATACGCATACACACACACAAACACACAAAAAGATACAAACTCGCGCTCATTCCATTTCGTTTCTCTCTCTCTCTCTCTTTTATATCTCTTGCTTTTTGAGTCGACAATAGGCAAACAACTTTAATTAAAGCGCGCCCTCATTAGATTTGCACAAAACATTTTTATGTTTGCATAATTTAAAGTGAAACGTGTTCAAAATTCATTTAAAAGCACATGGAGTAAAGAAGAAGCAAAAAAAATAAAATGCATAACACAAAAACTCACCTCCAATTATTTAAATAATAAAAAACGCAGCGCGCGCTTTGGGGAGAGCCCTTGAAATTATGTATGTTCAATTATTGTGCCGGACTTTGCTGCCTGTTGTTCCCGCTCCCTCTGTTGGTGCTGCTACTGCTGCGCTGCTTCTGCTCTGCTGCTGCTGTCGCGTGTGTGCGTGTGACGTTGACACCCACGCGTGTTGCCTTTTGTTGCGCTCTTGGAAGCTTTTTTCGACAAGACTTTTACTGTTATTTCACGTTGCGTTCACGTTTTGTGTAACTGCTTCAGACCGTTTCGTTTGCCGGGCTCTGTTTCTGCTTCTGCCGCTGCCGCTGCTGTTGTAATTCCTTTTAGCATTGCTTTTCACTTTACTTTTTTTTTCTCACACAGTTTGCAGAGACGGACCACAAATACACAGAGAGGCAAACACACACACACACGCCGATGATACACGTAAAAATTTCTCGCGCAGCAACTTTTTAGTTGTTGCTTCTCTTATTGTTGTTGTTTCTTTCTACATTGAATATGTATATGATTGTAAGTATGTATATAAAAACCAGTATTTGCCTTCTTCTTTCACTTATTTCAAGAAATTGTTGAATAACGGTTTTGAATTGGTATTGCGTGCTTTTCTCGTTGTTGTTGTTGTTTTATTAAATTTCACTTTGCTTTCTCGTGCTGCTTTGTTAGTTGTTGTTATCTTTGCTGTTGCTGCACACATAGTTGTTGTTACACTCGCACACACACACGCACTGTGCAAAATACAGGCTATGTTTTAGTATTTCTTTTCTTTTTTATTTTGTGTGAAATTTTAGCCCTGATAAACCTGTCCTGCAACGTCGACGTCGACGTCGCCGTGCGGCGTCTGCGACTGTGAATGCTTCTTCTTGCACATTTGCTTCACTTATGCACAGCTATTAAGAAGAATACAGAGAAAGAGAGGGGGAAATATGAAACACTTTGTATTTATTGAAATTTATTTATTTTGCACAAAAATTCAGTTTGCATTTTATATTTATAAAAGCAGGCAACAAGCCAGCCAGCCAGCCAACAACAAAAACAACATCATCATAATCATCATCAGCTGCAGGCGTGTGTATAGTATAATTAACGACGACGCAAATATTCCAAAAAGTATGTTGTTTTGCTGTTGTTGTTTTAAGCAACGTTCATTGCCACTCACATACACAGCTACATTTACAAACACATTTGTATATAAACGAGCACACACACACACACAGACAATGAGACAGCAAACACACACAGACACTGTGGCAACGCTGCTGTTGCTGCTGCTCTTCAGGCCGTTATGTAGGGACGTCGACTTCGCTGTCGCCTTCGCCGTCTAGGAGGTGGTGGTGGGGGGCAACGACGTTTCGTTTCAAGGGAACTTCATTTCTATACTTTAAGCGCCCCCGCAGCAGCGTCTTGCAAACGAAACAAAGAAAATTTCACTTGTCTCGCAAAAGTGTGCCCCGCGCCACAATAACAATATTATACATATATGTACACAGACACACACACACACATTGGCACACGCTGCGCTTTTGAATGTCAAAATTCAAATTTTTTAAAAGACATTTGATTTAAATCATTTACACGAACATAAACGCACACACACACTAACCATACAAGCACAAATAGACTGACACAATTACAAAATTGTCGGCCGCTGAGTTTTCTACTTTTTTGAGACTTCTTTTTTTGTATGTTACACACACATTCGCATACACAGAAACATTATTATTATAATACACTTCACTACACACTACGCCTAGTTGTTGTTGTTGTTGCTGCTGCTTGCTTTTGCTGTTTCTTGTTGTTGTTGGCCTACTTTGTGTGTGGGGAATTTTGTTGTTGTAGTTGTTGTTGTTGTTGCTCAGCTTCTCCTTTTGCAGCAAAGAGACGCAGAGAAGAGACTGAGACTGCTTCTGCTGGCTGCTACGTCGTTGTTGAAAAATTTCACACGCGCCGTTTTTTGTGTCTTTTTACGTAAAAAAGAAACTTTTTACGAAATTGCCATTGAATTTCGATTGCACTTGCACTTAAATTTGTTACTAATTATTTATGTATATTTGTTGCACTATATTATGTGTATGTATAGATATAATCGTTTTCACTATATATATTATGTATATATTTCATTTTGTTATAAAAAGAAATCACTACTACTTCAAAATACGAGAGAGACGAGACGAGACGAACGAACGTATGAAGAATGAATGACTGAGAAAGTGACTAAAATACGCCGAGCTGCCAACTGTCGCGTTTAAAAACGTGCTGCCAGCGCAAGCAAATAAAATGATCTAAAAATGACCAAAAGACAAGAATATCGAAATCGCTAAA